>JAWPHD010008161.1:0-118661 GCA_037043455.1 Cyrtodaria siliqua
GATAGTCAACCACAACACACAGAACAAGAATCTTACGAAGTTTATAAATCACATCATCATAGAAGTCACTTTGTGATTGTCCTTGTCGCAGAAGAGTCCTTAAATTACTTTTATATTTAGAAAGAATATCAGGGTTACGATAATAACAGCTTGCAAAGGTTCGAATATATTTACAGTATATACAAACATGATTAAAACAATGGTAGAAAAAGAAAATACTAAAATATGTCTAGAAACGTCATGATTTTTTAAAATTTTATTAATATGCGATAAATTGATTAAAGTTTATTTAACAGATTAATATGCTTAATATGATTAATACCAGTTTGATAAAAGCATTAAAACAAACAACTGTTTTAAAATTATGGTACATATTAAAATAATCAGTATACTGAGTTTAAGAATATACACTATGAAAAGTACTGTTACATGTAATGACTCTCAGATAATGATGTCATAAGATACAAATCCACAAAAGGAATATAGGTGATATGCGTGAAATTATTGCACATATATACTTTAACTATTGCACTGTAAATGATATTGTCGACACGAAAACCTCATCAAAACCTGATCGTTTTGGAAGTGTATTCAGTTTAAGTTTAAGTGGCCCAGTTTATAACTCTCAGGCTTTTACTGGGTAAGCCACACCGTGACGATTTTGAAAATATCGATCGATTTGTTTATCGGACGTGTTATGTTTTAATAAACAAATGTATTTAATAATAAAGTATATACGGAAGATAGTTAAATGGAAAGGAAAGCAAAATCCTGGAGTTTTAGACAATCACTCACTACTAATATAAATACTTTCTATTTTGAGTTAACAGACACAAATGTCAAACACTGTAAAACGTTTTATAATTCAACGTCCTTGCTCATGTTTATTCTGTCTATGTAATATTTAGTTGTTGTAGATTAGTAATACGACTGTTGCCTTTAGTTGGCAAACCATTAAAGGCACTTCATATGTAGCACAATCCCTCACTATCTATGACAAATATATACTCAGCAAAAATAGAAAGTATCCACTTTGTTTTCCTGCAAAATCTAAGACTGTAAGAAAGAACTAAACAATCGTAGCATGATTTTCTTTTAATAACATCTTTGTTTGATGTTCACACAAAATTTCATCGAAATATACCGAATGCTTAAAAAATAAATCAAACTTTAAAAACATAAGTGTGAAAACAAAATTCACAAAACTTAACAAATGTAAAGATTAGCGACATAGCACAGATTCAGCAGTCTAAGCCCATTCAAATACATAGGACAATGTCCAAAACCTCGCTAATATCTCATGTGTCCATCGTTACACCGAATACACTCAAAAATGCGACGTCGCATGCTTCTGACGTAATGACTGACGAAGCATCGAGCAAATTTGGGACGTTGTATACGTCAGGATGACCCTATCCAAAGTGTTCAGGACCTTGCAGCAGTACTAGTCCGCGAATGGAACACATTACCTCCAGAATTCGTCAATCGTTACGTCAGAAGCCTGTGACGTCGCATTCTTGCGTGTATTCGGTGTAACGGTGGACACATGAGATATTGGCGAGGTTTTGAATATTTTTCTGTGTGTTTGAATCGACTAAGACTGCTAAATCTGTGTTATTGTCTTACCTTTATATTTGTTCAGTTTTGTGAATTTCGTTTTCACACCTGTGTTTTTAAACTGTGATTATATTTTTTATTATTCGGTATATTTCGCTGAAAATTTGTGTGAACATCAAACAAAGATGTTATTAAAAGAATATAATGCTACAATTGTTAGTTCTTTATTACTTTCTCCGATTTTTGCAGGAAAACAAAGTGGATACTTTTTATTTTTGCTGAGTATAGATAACAGCATCTTCTATACACCTTGCTGCATAACTCCAGATTACTAATATATTATATGCATAGTATCACCAATCCTGTATGCATAGGCTATATCACATTATTGTACAGCCCATCTACTGACTGAATCCTTCTATATCACAGACATATCATATTGATTATATCACCACTCTTCTGTGCATAGGCTATATCACTTCACTGTACAGACTGTCAACTGCCTCAATCTATATCACAAATATATCATATTGCCTGTATCACCCCTCTTCTATGTATTGGCTATATCACTTGACTGCGATCTGTACCCTACATCACATACCATCACCACACCATCACCTATATCATCGCCACGAAAAAGGAGGAGACGTTCCCCTATAAAATAATAAAGCCGTTCTTAGTATTCTAAAATTGTGCACTTTTATATTTGACAAAGTCAGTGTCAATGTATAGATAAAATAGCCCAATTCCAACATTTCACGAACTACTGATAATTTAAATTAACTCACCAAACACCTTCAGTTCTAATACATCATATCTGCATATTTATTTCCTCAGGTTACTGCACCTCTTAATAGCACAACATATCACCACCAATTCCCAACACACACTGACCACCCAAATATAACACCCAATTATCTTCTCAATTGCACATTAGAAATACCACTCACTCTTGTTCACTACTGCATGGTCAAACTATATGGCACATTCCTCTTAAAGGAACACTGTCTAATATCACTTAATGTGAATTTGTTACACACACCCTATGACAGAATGTGAGAGCTAGTGAAATACTGATACTATTGTTGTGGCAATCACACTCTATAGACTGAGTATATATCACATCACACACTCTCGCGGAACGTGAAAGATGGTGGAAAGCTACTACTTCTGTTGTGGAAATCGCATTATATAGCATTGAGCAAATCTCAAACCACACACTACTGCAGAATGTGAACGATAGTGGAATACTACTACTAATGTTGTGCCAATCACACTCTATAGTATTAAGTACATCTCAATTCACACACTTTTGCACAATGTGAAAGATAGTGGAATACTACTAAAGTTGCGTCCAGCACACGTTATAGTATTTAGCATATCTCACCAAACACGCTCTCACACAATGTAAAAGATGGTTGACTACTGCTACTGTTGTGTAAATCACACTCTATAGTATTGAGTATATCTCACATCACACACTCTTGCAGGATGTGAAAATTAGGCTTCCATGAGACAATATGAGTTTCAAGAATAAAGTTATAATTTTACAATGTCATGAGGTTTTTTAGCAAGCGCTTGCATTGGTGAAGAGATGATGATCGTCTAATTTCGACGGGGAGATAGTTCCTATCTTTAGGACCACATAGAGAAAAATAATTATCATAGTAAGATGTATGTGCAAGTTCTCATTTGTATTAGATCGTAGTGTCAGCACACGAAGTGATGAAGCATTTATTAATAGGTGATTAATGTATTCAGGTGTTTGACCATTTAATGATTTGTAAACCAGTAGGCATGCATGATATTGAACACGGTAAGGGAATGATAACCAATGGATGGTGTTCAAATGTCAGCTTTTAAAATAAGCCTTGTCGCACGCTTTTGTAGTTTAACTAGTCGGTCTTTGTTTTGATTGAGATGGTACATCTTCCCCAAATAATGCAACGATAGTCCAAAATAGGTAGTATATATGAGTTATCCCCGCGCTTGCAATCAGTACTGTTATTCATTCGATCTTTGGAGATCGATGAGCCCTATATTTATATATAGTTATCGGTGGTACATTTTCAATTTCTTTTGTTTTCTTACTTAATTTTTTATTCGGTGGTTCCACTACTCCGGCCGATAAAAGGCTCTGGGTATTGTTTAACCACTTATAGGATATGTTGTCTGCTTTTTAATTTAGTCTTTTGGCTGTTACTTGTGATACGCAGGCTTCATAACCGCTGCTCCCAACTAAATTCCATTATGTTTATCTCGCTCTTCGGGGCATTTGATTTTATTAGATACTGGGACCATACGCCGTACGATCTGGGGAAGCAATTAACTCCTTGTCCACCGCCGTATGCATGCCATCTTCGGGATGGTTAAAATTGTGTTATTGATTTTATGAATATTGAGTTCTGCTCAACCCGGGGCTAGAGGGCGTGCGCGGTAGCTAGCATATTTCACTACCGCTCATGAACAGTCTCAATCAAACCGAGACTGCAATATTTCGTATGTGTCGTGCTCGGCCTTTCCAAAGGTCCATTATTATACTCTTTTTTATAGTATGTCTTCAAAATATCTTATTGACATATTTAGAATAATGTCATGAAAGACATACACTGTCAATTTGCTTATCGCATGTTAAATTTATGTCTATGTTTACACCCAGCAATTTTTGTGACTCCACGAATTCTATTGCTGTATCATTTATAATAATAGTTATGTTATCTGAATTTGTCATATGTTTAGAACCTACACGCATTGTGAATAACAGCCGCCGGTTTTTTTTTGCCGCGCCGGTTTTTGGCAAAAACAGCAAGTAATTCCGAATGAGCTAAGGCGCTTGCGACTATTTCATATGAAAGCACATACCAAATGATTGTAAAATTATATTCTATTTCATTGGTGACACTTTAATTTTTCCGAGAAATTTGACGCGAAGTTGACCTTTCCCATGGGAAAAGCTTTTTTCCCATGGGAAAGGGTCTTTCCCATGGGACAATATATTCCCATGGGAAATGATTTGGGCAGTTTTCCCATGGGAAAAACAAAAAGTATTTATCTTTCAATATAATGTCAAAATAGTATGCGGCTTTCATATTTAGGGTCTATGACGAAGTTTTACAGTGATAAGAGCACTTTGATATTTTCCCATGGGAATATTTTCCCAATATTGTAATTTGGGAAAATTTTCCCATGGGAAAATGAGTTATTTCTTTATAGCTAAAACAACATTTCAAAGCCTGGAAACATCTTCTGTTGCAGTGTTGACAATTAAATATGCCCTTATGTTTATAATTTAATGAAATAAAAACTTTCCCAAAATAAAATGGGAAAATTCTCCCAAAATAAAATGGGAAAATTCTCCCAAATTCTTTCTGGGAAAATTTTCCCAAATGTTATCGGGAAAATTTTCCCAAAATGTTTTGGGAAAATTCTCCCATTTTCTGACTGGGAAAATTCTCTAAATATTTTTTAAGGAAATGAAAAAGAAAAAAATCTTCCAAGTAAGTATTAGTCAAAATATCAAACCAAAAAAAAAAACAACAAAAAAAAACCAGTTTGTTTAAGATTGAATATTTTAACTCAGATCTGATTTTAACTTAGCATCTCAGATTCAGATTTGAGAATGATGTGTTGCCTTGCGATTAGTCCTTTACATAGTAATGTGACTCGTGCATAGCCTGACAGTTATTGATACTGCACTGTTTTTTCCCATGGCCTGTTTTCCTACATACCATTGAGCTCGACTTTAAGTGAGGAAGTGTCGATTGTTACGGATGGCGGGAGGTGTAAAGTACTGGTTCTACCCAGGAAAAATATGGGTGGTCTGCCTCCACCACAAAAAAGTCATATATAACATTGCGTGTATTGAAAAGGACGTAAAACACCACACAAACAAACTACATTGTTTCAGAAAAATATTTCATTCGTTTTCATTCATTTTATATCCTTACACTATGATGCATTGATCAAGGCAATGTCAAATGCCCTAAACGTTGACCTTCTAGCCCAAACATGAATAGAAGTCATTGTTTTAATAGGGGTACTATTTCCGTAAAGTTCCATGATTGTATATCTAACAGTGACAAATTACAGTGGAAGGAGTGTTTCTCAGAACTGGGTCATTGTCAGGTTAATGTGACCTTGATGATCAACTGATCCCAAAAGCAATAGGCTTCCATCTATCTTAAAGGGCAATATACCAACAAAGTTTTATATGGTGTTGTGCTTTCAGAGTTATCTCGCAGAATGCATATTTTATTAAGATCATTGCAACCTTTTAACCCAAAAACAAAAGGTTTCTACGCTCGCCAAGGGACAATTTATCTATTAACGTTTCATGAATGTGGGTGTCATGGTTTTGAAGTTATCACACAATATGTATTTCCATATAAGGGATGGCAATCTTGACACTTGTCCTACCAAGCGTAGATAATAACATGTTTCCTCTCCTCAAGGGCAATGTACCTATGAAATTTCATGAGCGTTATGGTTTCAAAGTTATCATGCAGCATGCTTATTGTCGGACGAATTGAATTGGGTTTAAGACGCACCAACACACGAAAGGTTATATGTCGCCTAAAAGGAATGAACGTGCAAGGCTCATCCTCCATTAACATCAAGATAAAATATGGTGAATGGCAAGATAGAACCACGTTTCCAAGTCTGCATATGCGGTGTCATGATAAAGACCTTAAATAACCCCATACCATGTACTCTTTTTCAAACGGGCGCATAAAAACATGTTGTCGAAACAGATCTACAAACAAGAGGCCCAAGAGGGCCTGTATCGCTCGACTGGCTCTGTGGAGTCTGTGATATGCGCAACTAGGCTTGATACTGATCATACTTGCCAAGTTCACTGAAATCCAGTCAGGAGTTTGGGAAGACTAGTCTGGACAAAGTTTGTGTATAAGGGGCAATAATTGTCAAAAATCATTCAACAAAAACATGGTGATGATATGTGCAACTAGGCTTGCTACTGCTCATCACTGCCAAGTTTCGTTGAAATCCAGTCCAGCATTCAGGAGAACTAGCATGTACAATGTTAGTGTATTCAAACCTTTAAAGCGCCATAACTCCGCAAAAAATCATTCAAGCGGAACACGGCGACGGCATGCACAACTAGGTCAGGTACTGATTATCCCTGCAAAGTTCCACCGATATCTAAACTGGGGATCAGGAGAACTAGTCCGGACAATATGTGTGTATTTAAGCCTTTAAAGGGCCAAAAATCTTTCAACAAAAATACAGCTATGACATGCATAAGTAGGCTTGGTACTGATCACCTCTGCAAAGTTTTGTTGATTTTCGGTCAGGGGTTCATGAAATATGGTCCGGACAAATTGTGTTTTACCCCTGTCAAAAAACATTCAACCGGAATGCGTGGACGATATGCATGACCATATTTGGTACTGATCATCCATGCAGTTCATTAAAATTTAGCCAAACGAAGGACCTATCTTCTTAATGTGGCAAAATACAGCATGTTTAACTAAATCAAGGGGCATAACTCTGGTGTTACTAATCCGATTTTGATGTGTACCTTCTTTGAGGCTTTCTAGGCTATTGCTTTTTTGTATTTATATATACACGAGCATCTTTGTGTTTCACTTACAGATTTCATTGCTACTAACGATCTATGCAAATTTGGTAAAGATCAAATAATAAAAGAAGGTGATACGAGTGTTCACAAGTCACAATATGGCATTTTTTTAGCAAAAACAAGGGCCAAAACTCCAGTGTATATGGTCCGATCTGGCTGGTTTTTAAGCTTGTCTGATCTTTTGTTGATATTAACGAGCTGTGTTAGTTTGGTACAGATCAAATAATAAATGAAAGTGCTAGAGTGTTAACTAGGCAGAAAATCACTTTTCAACAAAACAAGGGCCACAACTCTGGTGTTACAAATCTGATCTGGCTGGTTTTCGAACAGATCTGAGCTTTCATTGATATAAATACACTGGCAAAGTTTTGTAAAGGTCAAATACAAAATGCAGGTACCAGAGTGTAAACAAGACTTAATTTGGCACTTTTTAGCAAAACAAGGGCCATAACTCTGGTGTTACTGATCCGATCTGGCTGAGCTTCCATTGATATAAAAACATCGACAAAGTTTCATAAAGATCAAATACAAAATAAAGGCGCTAGAGTGTAAATAAGGCTTAATATGGCATTTTTCAGCAAAATCAAGGGCCATAACTCTGGTGTTACTAATCTGATCTTGCTGGTTCTCGAACAAATCCAAGCTTTTATTGATATAAAGACACTGGCAGAGTTTCGTAAACATCCGAGTAATAATGAAGTCCCTATCGTGTAAACAAGACAAAAGTTAATGGACGACAGACAACTCGCTATCCCATAATCTCTGCTGGCCATCGGTCAGAAGAGCTAAATATTATAACCAAATCTCTGCTGGCCTTCGGTCAGTAGAGCTAAAAATTATAACCATTTCGGTAGAAATCTTAGTATATTGGGCGTATTAAATATACGACATTGATGCAAAATGTATAACATCATATGATATAAGTAATCATTTCATTTACAACACAATAATTCATGCAAAATTGAATGTGCCTTGAGGGTGCATGAGCTTTCGTCCCTCGGGTTTTCTGGTCGTAGAGAGATTGGTTTTCTCTTTAGCTACAACTACTATGGTTGTTCATTACGATTCTGATTATTTTGTATGTGTTTCTTTAGTTAGTTTCTCCGGATGTGAACTTTATTGTTAGAGAATTCCTTTTGATAGGATGTAGTTTTGTTTACACTGTCTTGTCTATTTGGGCCCTGAGGACAGGATAATAGCGAGGATTGTGCGCATATAAAATCGATTCAAGCTAACCAGTAGACCTGATTGCCTACTGACCGTTCCAAGTCGGTAACCCTGTCTTCACCACTCTTTCTCTTGGTTTTTGTCTCTTTCTTTGTATTATCAAGTACAGTGCGGACCTATGATGCCATTGCGTTCGGACGCTAAGGTTTCTATAGGACCCTATATCTCATTTTTGATACAAAATAAACACTAGAATATGCTAAAAATATGATTGTTTTACTCAAATGATTTTGGTTTCACTTACAACATAAGTCAATACTGTTAATGTTGTTGTTGTCACATTCTTTGATTTCACTCACTGTCAAAATTATCCTCGATCTTATTGAAGCAAACTCTTAAAAGGGTAAACTCAAGTGTGGTCTAGGAAAAATCGCACTGAATATGATATGCAACACAATCTATATCAACCTTCTTATCAAATTGTGCGAAAAGCAAATTGTGTGAAAAGCGAAAAGAGTTCACTGAATTAATCATATATATTACTAGTCAAAATTTGCCCGTTTCTACATTATCATCGCAGTTAATCTCCATAACATGCGAGTCAATTTTGCTGATTGTAAAACTGATCAAACATCTAATTGTAACAAAGCTGGTAAGACAGATTGTCTCCTGGATAATCATGTTTCTTAACATTAATTAAAGTGCAGTTTTACATTTTACCAATGACCGCTTGCAGACTTCCATAATCAATCACCATAATCGGATGTCTAAGTAACAGATGATCAGTGAGTTACAACTGATTAATCATTACAACGCATAAACTTTGGCAATTCAGCTAAGAAGATCACTTGAAACACATAATAATTATCTTAGTTCACACTGGTTTTGATTTTTGATTGATTTATGCTGCTTTCAGCTGAACCGTACCATTAATGTTTGACGGTGCACTTGGTTTTATCTGTTTTTCATTCCATTGTTTATTTGCTCATACATGGCTATAATACAACTTATGAAATATGCGAAAGCTGCGTCTTTTTCCTCAGTATCTCATGTCTGTAACTTGGTTGAAAAACCTCCAGCCTCCATGTGTTTGGAACATCTCAAGGCCCTGCTGTTGGATTATTTTACATCTCCATGGGGTTGAAATATCTCAGGCCTATATCTGTTGTAATATGTTTTGTATCCATGTGGTAGAAATATCTTAGATCTATGTGGTTAAAATATCTGAATCTGAAGCATCTGTGGTTGAAATATATATTGTCATCATGCGGTTAGAACATTTTATTTTTTGGTCTCTGCATGGTAGAAATATCTCAGGTCATTCAGTATGTTGTTGAATTATCTTAAAGTGGTTGAAATATCTTAGATCTCCTTTTGGTTGAAGTCTATCAGGTCTCTATTGGTTGATATATCTCTTATGTGGCTGACATATGTTACAATTTTATGCTGTTGAAATATTTCACGTCTTTATGCCATTGGAAGGTCTCGTATTTCTATGTAGTTGGAAAGGCTCGTGTCTGTATGTGGTTGAACTATCTCTTGTCTATTTTCAATTGGAATATTTTCAGTCTCTCAATGTTCAAGTGGTTGGAATATTGTATAGGTTTCAGCATTGGGAATATAGTATGACTCGATGTTGCTGGAATATCTATCTGTCACTGGAGTACATTGAGTGAACCTGAAATTAAATATAATTTATATAAATAAATTAAAGTTCTTGTTAAGTTACAAAAATATTAAGATGACGACATCGCAAGGTTGTTCTACTGGTTAACAGTTTCGAGAAAGTGACATATATACCTGTATTATTTTCCTCTATTCCTGTTTGTTCAGTATGATCAAAACTTAGTGTAGTAGACCATTTTTTACCATTCTGGGCATATAAACGCAATGATGAATTAGGCCTTAGGCTTTATTTTACACTCTCATCTTAGTATAATTTTGATTAGTTTTCGATAATTCATGATAGATCATCTTTAAAACAAGAGGCCCAAGAGGGCCTGTGGACGCTCTACTGGCTAATCATAAAGTTTATGTATAATATCATTCAACCGAAACTTGTCGATGATATACGCAACTAGTCTTGGTACTGATCATCCCTGCCAAGCTTTGCTGAAATCCAGCCAGAGGTTCAGGAGAACTAGTCCGGACAATAATTGTGTATTAAAACCTTTAAAGGGCTACAACTCTGCAAAAAATCATTCAACCGGAACACGGCGATGATTTGCATAACTAGACCTGGAAATGATCATCCCTAAACAGGGCTTTTTTACCTTATATAACAGAGGCCTGTAAAGGGCCTCTTCCCAACAGAAAATTGGACTGTTTTTTCCCAACTGTGGCAGAAATATTTCCCAATCGGAAAACAGCAGTCTCTCAGAATTTGAGAAAAAGCATGAATTCAGCAGTGTATTTTTGTCTGCTAAGTAAATTCCGACTTGGAAAAGTTAATAATTATGGTAAATAATGGATGACAATATTAATAAAGTATATTAATGTCATATTTACTTAATTTATGAAACCTTGTATTTTTCCCAAAATGAGAAATAAGCGCGTTTTTTTTCCCCAAAAGGGACAGGCCTGGGCCTCTTCCCAATTTTGTGGAAAAAAGCCCTGCTAAAAAGTTTCGTTTAATTCCAGCCAGGGGTTCAGGAGAACTAGTCTGGACAAAGTTTGTATATTAAAACCTTTGAAGGGACGTAACTCAGCCAAAATCATTCAACCGGAACTCGGTGACGATATGTACAACTAGGCTTGGTACTGATCATCCCTGAAATGTTTCACTGAAATCGGCCCAAATGAAGGCTCTTTCGTCTTAATGAGACCAAAATATAGCACATTTTAGAAAATCCTGTGTAAATGGTCTAATCTGGCTGTTTTTCAAATTTGTCAGAGCTTATATTGATATTAACAATCTGGTAAAGTTTGAAAATGAAGATGAAAAATGAAGGCCTATCATCTTAACAAGGCAAAATATAGCATTTTTAAATAAATCAAGGGCCATAACTCTGCTGTTACGGGTCCGATCTGGCTGGTTAAAGAAATAACAAAATAAAAATAAAAAATTAAACAAGAGGCCCAAGAGGGCCTGTGGACGCTCTACTGGCTAATATGGCTCTTATGACATCAATGAAGCAAGTGACTATCGTCTTAAAGAGGCAAAATATAGCATTTTTAACTATATCAAGAGCCATAAATCCGCCATTACTGGTCCGATCTGGCTGGTTTTCCAAGTTGGCCAGTAGAGATAAAATTGAAAAAAAAAAAACTGAAAAAAAAATAATACAAAAAGAAATATCAAAATTGAAAAAAAAAAAATTGAAAAAAAAAAAAAATCAATAAAGTATCAAACAATTAAAAAAAAAATCAAAATTAAAAAAAAAAAAAAAAAAAAAAAAAAAAATTAAATAATTAAAAAAAAAAAAAAAAAAAAATATTAAAAAAAAAAAAAAAAAAAAAAAAAAAAAAAAAAAATATATATAAAAAAAAAAAAAAAAAATTAAAACAAGCATTGATGTAAAACTGTGACCCCGGGGCGGGGCCAGATGAGACCCCAGGGTCACCATTTGAACAAAATTGGTAAAGGACCATAAGCTTATAGCAACAGCAAAATATTAAACCTCTGGCTCTTGCAGTTTCAGAGAAGAAGTTTTTTTAAGTTTTTCCCTATACATGTCTATGTAAAACATGTGACCCTTGGGGCGGGGCCAAATGTGACCCCAGGGTCACCAATTGAACAAACTTGGTAAAGGACCATAAGCTTATAATAAATGTAAAATGTCAAACCTCTGGCTCTTGCAGTTTCCGATTAGAAGATTTTTAAAAAAAAAATCCTTTATAAGTCTATGTAAAACTGTGACCCTTGGGGCGGGGACAAATTTGACCCCAGGGTCACCATTTGAACAAACTTAGTAGAGGACCATAAGCTGTTGCTACATGTAATACATGGGAGCTCTGTGCCATGTGGTTCCAGAGAAGAAGATTTTTTTCAGATTTTCCCTATACAACCCTATGTAAAACTGTGACCCCCGGGGTGGGGCCAAATGTGACCCCTGGGTCACCATTTGAACAAACTTGGTAGAGGACCACAAGCTTATAGCAAATGCAAAATATTAAACCTCTGGCTCTTGCAGTTTCAGAGAAGAAGATTTTTTAAGTTTTTCCCTATACATGTCTATATAAAACATGTGACCCTTGAAAATAGGCTTTTCCCATGGGAAAGGTCAACTTCGCGTCAAATTTCTCGGAAAAATTAAAGTGTCACCAATGAAATAAAATATAATTTTACAATCATTTGGTATGTGCTTTCATATGAAATAGTCGCAAGCGCCCTAGCTCATTCGGAATTACTTGCTGTTTTTGCCAAAAACCGGCGCGGCAAAAAAAAACCGGCGGCTGTTAAATGTTTTATTTGCGTTTAAAAGGATTTTATTGTCATTGCACCAAGAGACAAAACCAAGAGCACCAGTTTGTAAACGTGATCTTCAACCTGCGTGTCTTTATGAGATGTGTGTAAAGTTGTATCGTCAGCAAAAAGGTCTGAGCTAGTAGTTTCACCAGTATAAAGGGGCAGGTCGTTTATAAATAATAAGAAAAGTACAGGTTTTGACATTTTACCGTTTTGCGTGCTTTGGGGTTAACTGTGTTCTTTGAAAGCTGTATTTTATGTTCGACTTATATACTTATTTTTGACAGTTTGTCATTCTGGATTTGATGTCGTATTATTCTTCGTCTGCAGAAAGAATTACAGATTTTTAGCGGTACTGGAACTTCTTTTATGGTTTATACTATATTATCTTGTCGAGACAGTTATTGCTTGTTTCGCGGACTTTCGTAATATCGACGTATAAGTCTTATTAATGTATTACGGAGCATTGATCAGTCGAGGCGCAGTCTTGTTATATTCCTACATCTCTTAATTGGTAACGCATGACAACGGAAAGTAGTACGCTATCTTTCGGCAAAGTCAAAAAAGATGAAATGCCCGCCATTTTTGGATTTTTTAAAACACATTATTTGGAAGATTGTTACAATTTTCCATGATGAAATTTCAGTTCCTCTTTAGGTTTCGTGATTTTCGACTTATCGACATTTAGCAGCTTTACTGCGCGAGAAATGCCAAGATATGCCCATTTAAAATTTCGAAGAGAGGGCCAATACCTCTAAGAGATACCATTTTCAGAATACGTTTAAAATGACAACAATCTTGTGTTGTTTTTTTGTAATAAAATACAAGGAGATACTCAAATTATATTGTTTTATCTCACAGATTACATGAATTTTGGTGCATTCACGAAAAACATGAAAAACATATTGTTTTTTTTATCAAAACTGCAATCAAAACCCAGTTATAATTGAAGAGCACTGTAATAACAAAACATAAAAATATTTTTAAAACTTTAATAGATTTGGCAAATACTGGGCGTGGCATGGATTGAAAAACAAGCCCCAAGCATAGGGTTTAACAACTGGGCTGCCGGTAAGCACAAAAGACCATTATGGCAACCCTTACAGCAGAAAGCATTAAGCAATAAAGCAGATTGAATATTACAATATTAAGGACATAAATACATGTGCACCAAATTAAATGTTCATTATGAAAGCAACTTTTCTGATAAGCATTTAAGCAAGTGTTGAAAGCAAGGTTGATATTCAACCATAATTACAAGTGCACCGAATTCAATCAATTCAAATGTTTTTAGCAATTCGTACGGACAGCAACTTTGTATATAATTTATGTTTATATTACAATTCAGTCTCTGGGTATACAGGAGCTGAATAAAGTTAAACTGAAATTTATATGTCCTTCCTTTTACACTGCCCGCCATATGGATGGGCGCCCGGACACTCCAAGTCATAGAGTGTCCAGGCGCCCATCCACCGCCAAAAATAGGGGAAATATTGTTGGCAGCAGCGAAGAGTGCGTATCAAAAGCAAAATATCCGAATGCCACGCCCAAAACAGAAACGGTGCCAAAAAAGTATATATTTCCTCTTCACTGCCTACTTTTAATGAAACATTAAAATCCAGTCGCTAACTGGTTAAGAAGCAAGTTGTTGCCCACATTTGATAAATGAACACCATCCTGTTCAAGACAGGTATCATCAGCCTGAATGTTTGGGTGTGCTAACTGGTTTAAGAAACAATGTGTTCTCCACAGTTGATAAATGAACACCATCCTGTTCAAGGCAGGTATCATCAGCCTGAATGTCTGGGTGTAGCACATAAAGGCCCACAATATATATTATTGCCTTAGCAGCATAACTGTTTAGCCGCTTTCTGGCCCTTGTCCTTGCTACAGGATTGATAGAATAACGCCATGAAAGCCGAGGCAGTATTTAAGACCAAACAACGACCACATCGGGTGAATTGACCCTAAAAAACTCAATCAGAAGCTTTACATGCTTTCTAAAAACCTTTAATGCATATTTCCCTCAATCATTTCCCCACGATGACCACATGAGTTGATGCATCAGACATTGGCAAAATAAATAAATGTCAGAAAAATATCCAGTATGTAAAGGTTGGAGGAAGATTGTAACTTTAATGTGTGTCACGAAAAACAAATTGACTGTTAAACGTTCCTAAATTAGCATCAGGAATATCGATTTTAATCAGTTAAATAATATGAAGTGTAACATGTACATGTTACTCAGTTACAGACTTAGAACTCTGAATGATTTCTGATAAAGCATGTATCTTTCCTACTGTTTCGCGTGCCATGGTTTTTTTCATTTCAGTCAGCAAACAACTGTTATAGATTTGTTTGTGTACAATATGCACATTTTTTCAAGTGTATTATCTTTTGTCTCCTGGATAATCAAGTTTATTTCTATTTTAAACATGACTTTAACTGCATGTTTACCTTTTACCAACGATCGATTTTAGACTTTTGTAATCAGTCATCATCACCAGGCGCATAAGTAATTGATGAACAGTAAGTCAATCAATCGGTACATGACTGTTTACAGGCTACAAGCTCAATATATGTCGGTGCTCCACTGTTTTATCAGCCACAATAGCAATACCAAGTACTTGCATAACGATCTATAACTATCTAAAGGCTAAACCATCTAACACTCCGACAACAATACACGAATAAAATGTATTCTTTTCAGGTAAATTAGCCCGCATTAAACAGTTTAGCCACAAAACTGTGTAAACTCCCTTTAACTAATACATAAAGATGTCATCGTGATGCTGACTATTGGAATGACATTTATCTCATTTATTACCTTCTTGTATGAAAACCTAAGATGAAGTTGTTGACTTGGAGGAAATGTGTTATTAAAATACAATTTCTATTGTGCATATACCTTTTGGACGCCCTGTTGTTTATATAACTTTGACTATGACTATTGACTATAAACCCCAGAGCTACACACACACACACGCACACATTGTAGTGTGGAACCCTCAGAGAAGTTTTTATTTTGAATAGAACACAGCACAGAAGTGGTTTTATAATTTAGTGACCATGCACATAACTGGTTTAAAGTGCTGTGTATTGACTAGGGACAAGCCGAAAAGGAACAGATAACTAAACTTCAATGAGCCCCTGGCAAAAATACCTGCTGCAGAATAAATAAAACATTACCCTGGTGCAGGATAAATGAAACCTCATCGATCAAATGGATTGGCCCAAAGATAAACCAATGGTCAAATGGAATAGCCTTAAAATGATGCATTATGATAAGTATGTAACTTCTTTCCATGTCTTGAATATGTACACCACTGATAAAGCACTGATAAAGCACTGTCGATGCATTAAATATGAATGTATTAAACAATTGTAGGGATATATTCCCAAACTCTACACGACATAGTTTCGAAATTCACAAAGCTGCTAAGTGACATAGAAATTTTTGACTGGTGTTAAGTCAACTTGATGGTTACACGAACTGAAATATAAGGCAAAATGTCCTAGAGAATGAAACAAAATAAGCCTTAAAAATGTGATATAGATCCAATTAAAATTAGGCAGCATCAGCAACAGCATCAGTATAAAAAACAACAGCCACTGTAATGAAAACATTATTGTACGCAAACTGAATAAATGTCAAGTTGATCGCTAGATAAAGAGCATTGAATGTTTTATAAACAGTCAATTTAAAAGAAAGGCAAGTACAATTGAGGCATGAATAATTTTAAACTGTTAAACAATATTAATTCAAATTAAAATAATGCCGTATCCGACACAATACTTCCGCACCATCTTAGACGCACGCCCGGACGGTATGGTGTCACCTACCGCTCTGGGTCATGAATATTCATTGCCTCCATTGTCAGACCAACAACTTTTATTAGTAGCAACAGTCAACAGCAGTAAGGTAAAATTACCTGAAATCAACAACTGGTGAGATGTACTTATCAGCAGTAAGAAAACATATTGCCTAAACACTCCAATTACATAGGTAGCATCATAAAACACAATTACACGAACAGCCTTGGAGTTAAATAATAGCAGCAGAAGCTAAAACAACGATGATTATAACAACAACAGGTTAACATTATGGCTAGATACAACATTTCTCCATCAACTAAATGATGTCCAAGGAATTATTCTTATATTACTGTTTTTTATAAAAGTTCTTAAATAATATATGCAGTAAATATGGTAATAATGAGATTATATTTAGCTCAGGTAAAAAAAATATTAAAGGGAAACGAAGTTATCCAAAGCATACACATTTTCTAAAAATTCAACATCTCTATGTTTGCTTTTTCTGCAGGACACGAGGTAAACAGTTTTTTAACCTGCAAAACCGTGCTTAATAGAAGTATATTATAATATCATTCAGCTATTCATTTACGTGAGTCCGTGAGTCAAATAATCATCTTTTTCTAATGTGACTCACTGTTATTTACAGTTTTAATTGCCTCATGACGGACTCAATAATTAATAAATATTATTATTAATGTTTTCATTGTTTTTTGCAAATTGATTCACTGAATTGAATATGTAGTCTAAGCACTGTAGCATTCATTACAAACAGGATAATGTTTACTTGGAGACCATTTTGAACATCCTAGTGTGAACTGTTTGCAGTAATAGGCTCTGAGCTAGTAGGAAAAGCCCTCCCCCTCCAGGGGAAATTTTGTAGGGTATGATTTTCTGATAGAACATACAATAAGCTTCAAAATGAGACATGTGTGCCATCTGAGCGTTGGGGCTTTAGTGAGTTTTGGGGGGAAACTTTGCGTTTTTAGACGAAAATCGCCGAAATCTGGAATTATTTTTTAGAAAAAGAATGGAATATATTAGAACCAATTTGAATTGATGGAATCTTTCTCGGAACGCATCTCTACGTGTCCCACTATATAAATTATGGATCCGGTACTTAAATATTGAGATTTTGGGCAAAAATGTTAAAAAATTGAATAAAATCGCTGATTTCTGTAATACATTGGGGATATTTAACTAAATATTAGAAAAATATCTAATACAATAGAAAAAAGAAATATTGTAACCTTTTTGAGCAGGGTAAGGTCCAGTGAATAAGTAGAAAAAAGTTCCAAACCGCATGATGTTTGGAAATTCCTTAATTTTGGGGCGGAATATGTGTATTTTTGTCAAATATCGTCGGAATCTGGAATTATTTTTTGAAATTAGTTTGAACATAAACTTATCAAATTGAAGCAATAGAATGTTGCAAAGCATACATATTCAAGTTTTTCCTCACACAATATATAACACATGTGCTCAAATATTGGCATTTTAGGGCAAAATGTTGGAAAAAATTACAAAAATCACTGATTTCTGTAATCCGTTGGGGGGTATTGGGTTAAAATATAGAAACAATTTTAATACAATTGAATAAGGACACATTGTAACATTTTTGGATAGACAAAGGTCGAATAATTAAGTTGAAAAAAATCCCGAATCTTATATGCTTGAAAATGTCTTGTTTTCAGGCGAAAAATGTGTATTTTTGTCAAAAATCAACGGAATCTGGAATTATTTTTGAAAAAGGTTTTAACGTAAACTTATCAAATTGAAGTAATAGAATGTTGCACAGCATACATATTCAAGTGTTTCCTGGTTCATATATAACATATCTGCTGAAATATTGACATTTTAGGGGAAAATGTTGGAAAACAGGACTAAAATCACTTATTTCTTCAATCCATTGGGGGTATTGGATTAAAATCTAGAAAAATATATAATACCGGTACAATAGAAAAATAGACTGTAAGCTAGTAGGAGAAACTCTCCAGGGGAAATTTTGTACAACCTATTTTTCTGAAAGCCCATTATGTTTAGAGCATTTTGGAAGATGTACGCGTACCAACTGGCGACTTTACCACGTTACCGGCATTTCGAACTTGATACATAGAGCTATATACAGTATACGTTATAAATAGAGAAATAGCGTTGAGCGACCCTCTGCGTACGGCCACTTGGCCGACCCACAGATTTTGCGACACAACGGGACCGGTGGCCGACCGTCGGCAAAGGTCCCCAGTACATGTGGCACCCGGTGCCTAGTCCATATTAGGGGGAAGGGTACCCGAGTTCGAGTCTCGAACATGGCACATAGAGCTATACACAGTTATATAGAAGGATATAGCGTTGAACGACCTTCGGCCGACGTCCGCTGGGCCGACTTACATATTGGGTGACACAACGGGACTAGTGGGCAGCCGTCGGCAAACGTCCCGGCAACGCTTGGCATACGATCGGTAGGCCGTATCATGGGGGAGGCTACCAGAGTTCGGGCCTCGAACCTCGTAACTCACCTAGAGCTATATACAGTATAGTTGTACATGTATGGAGGCAAATAGCATTGAGCGACCCTCGGCCGATGGCCCCCTGGACCTATCCACATATTTTGTGACACGACGGGATCGGTGGCCAACCGTCGGCAAAGGTCCCCGCTATGTGTGGTACTCGGTCCCTAGGCCTTATCTGGGTTAAGGCTATCCGAGTTTGGGTCTCGAACATGCCATTTAGAGCTATATACAGTATAGTTATATAGAGCGAAATAGCTTTGAGCGACCTACAGTTGACGGCCGCTGGGCCATCCCACAGGTTTTGTGACACAACTGGAACGGTGGTCAGCCGTCGGCAACGGTCCTCGCTACGTGTGGCACTCGGGTCCCTAGGTCGTATCACGGGGTAAGGCTTCCCAAGTTCGGGCCTCGAACAAGGCACCTACAGCTATATACAGTATAGTTATATAGAGAGAACTAGCCTTGAGCGACCCACAGCCGCCGGCCCCTGGGCCGAACCACAGGTTTTGTGACTCAACGGGACCGGTGGCCAGCCTCGGCAAAGGTCCCCGCTGCGCGTGGCACTTGGTCGCTAGACCGTATCAGGGGGAATGCTACCTTAGTTCGGGCCTCGAAAATAGCACTTAGAGCTATATACAATATAGCTATAGAGAGAGAGAAATAGCGTTGAGCAACCCTCGGCCGACGGCTGCTGGGCCGACCTACAGAGATTGTGACACAACGGGACCATCTTGGACGACATGTTTGATTTCTTTTTATTGTGTTACACCTAAATTTCGGCTAGTATACATATGCAGGGGCGTAGCTTCCTATAGGCTATCTGAGAAATCGAAAAAATAAAAATGCCAAAAATTCAATAAAAAATGCAAATAAAAATCGAAGGCCTAGGTGGGGAACTGTATACTAGTACTTCGTGTTAATATAAATAACATTAACTTACTTTAAATGTTTTCAGCTTCTTTTTAGTTATAAGATATATAATTTACGGTAAGAAGTAAGGATACTGATGCTCTTAAAGACATATTCACCGGTACGAAATATACGCCAAAACGCACCTCCGACAGTCTACCTGAAAACAAAATTCCGGGAGAGCATGCCCCCGGACTACCCTAGAACTCGGCCTACACATAATATTCGCCCATGCTACGCCCCTGATATGCATATTATACACAGTCTAATTAACATTTTGATATATAGAAGCTTACAGACCTTACTTACTGACGAACACCACTTTTTACAGTATCCTATTTGCACTAAGAATACGTTTTTTTGGTAATGAATGTGGTGTAACGTAAATTACAGAATAGTTTCATTATGTTTGAAGCGCTTCTTATATTAATAAAAGTACATGTATTATGTTTTTTACATGGTTTTGACTTAATTTATGTTCATCGTTTTTAATGTACATTGAAATTTTAATTGTAATGTAAGTTAACATAGTTTACATGCACGTTACTCACTAAAGATCAACGCTCAGAATTGATGGCACACCTGTCTCATTTTGAAGATTATTGTATGTTCTTTCAGAAAATCATACCCTACAAAATCATACCCTACAAACTCCCCCATAGCGAAGGGGTCTACAGCCAGCTCAAGAACTATTACATGATGTGTTGTATTTGTTCGGGAGGTTCTGTCAAGAGAACAGGCTTGTTTGCTTATAAAAGCAAATAAAATGTCAGCGTGCCATGCACTCCTCGGAAAAATGTAATATCACCAGGTGGGAGGAGAAATGTTCCATAGAAGAAAGACGGCACTTTTTTATATTTAAATTAATTTTTGAAGAAAGAAAAAACAGATTTCGTTTATGTTTTATTAAAAACACATTTTCCACCTACAAAATGAAGCAGTATTTACCACCTTATGGGTTTTCTGGTATATTATTGCACATTGGATTGTGCAGAAATGTTATAATTTATTTTTTTCCGTTTTTTCTATGCACTTTTATTTTTTTCCCAATACTTCAATGCATTACAGAAATTAGCGATTTTGGTCAATTTTTCAGCATTTTGCCCTAAAATATAAATACTTAAGCATATATCTTATATCTGATACAATAAATGACATTGATATGTAGAGTGTGCAACATTTTATTGCTTCAATTTGATAAGTTTATGTTCAAACTATTTTCAAATAATAATTCCAGATTCCGTCGATTTTTGACAGAAATACACATTTTTCGACTGAAAATTAAGGCAATATTTTAAGCATCATTTGGTTCAGGACATTTTTCTACTAAATTATTGGACCTTTGTCTATCCACAAATGTTACAATATGTCTTTATTCTATTGTATTAAAAAAAAAAATCTAAATTTTAACCCAATACCCCAATGGATTACAGAAATCAGTGGTATTTATCATTTTTTTCAACATTTTGCCCTAAAATGCCAATATTTGAGCACATATGTTATATATGATGCCAGGAAAAACTTGAATATGTATGCTGTGCAACATTCTATTGCTTCAATTCGATAAGTTTATCTTCAAATTAATTTAAATTTTTTTAAAATATAATTCCAGATTCCGGCGATTTTTGACCAAAATACACATTTTTCGCCCTAAAACTAAGGCATTTCCAAACATCATGCGGTATGGAACTTTATGTTCTATTTAATCACTGGACATTATCCTGCCCAAAAAGGTTACAATATATATTTTTTCTGTTGTATTAGACATATTTCTATTTTTTAGTTAAATACCCCCAATGTATTACAGATATCAGCGATTTTATTCAATTTTTTAACATTTTTACCCAAAATCTCAATATTTTAGTATCGGATCCATAAATTATATGATGGAACACATAGAGATATGTTCCGAGAAAGATTCCATCAATTCAAATTGGTTCTATTATATTCCATTCTTTTTCTAAAAAATAATTCCAGATTTCGGCGATTTTCGTCTAAAAACGCAACGTTTTTCCCCAAAACTCACTAAAGCCCCAACGCTCAGATGGCACACATGTCTCGATTTGAAGCTTATTGTATGTGGGGGGAGGAGGGGGTCTACAGCCAGCTCAAGGACTATAACAATGTGTAACAAAAAGGAAAGGTGTGAACAATCTACAACCATACATCACCTACCAACATCTCGAATGAACATGCAATTTGCATTTGCAGACTCCTGGTGTAAAATATAATATATGGTGATTTTTGCATTATATACAACAACAGCAGGAAGTGGTGTGATGTTTCATAAAAAATATATCTAGCCAATTATTTATGGGATTTTTTATGGTTTTTTTTATTAATATTATTATTATTATTTATGTCCCAACTGACTTAAAACCCACTGACTTTAAACCCATAATAAAGTGTATAAAAACGAGTCCTGTTTCAATAGGCAGTGCAACATCTGTTCCTCTAGCTGCCTAACGTCTTTTAACGGCCTCTTCTGCAACAAACGAGCCACTCAAAGATCTGTGACGTCACTGACTTGCTGAACGATCTTCAAACCGGGAGACAGTACAAGCAACCGTTGACTTTCCCGGCAGAGCTGGCTCGCACTATCGAACTTGCTCGCTTTCCACGACGCATTATCCAGTGTGATTATGAAAACAAAATCAACCTATATTGTATAAACTGAGAACATAAAATCCTATTCGAAATATTAATACCAACTTACTGGAATAATTATTTTTTCCTCTCTTTTTTACATATTTATAACTATTACGATTATTATTATATATATATTTATTCATTATTGTTATTACCCCACTATGTGTTTCCCTTTTTTTCTTGTTGCTGTTTGTTTTGTTTATTCTTATGCCCATTGATCACGACAACACCCCAAACACCCTTAGTCAAAATACACCCAGACGCATTAAGCTTGCAATAGACATTATGCTCTAAACATTTTCAGTTAGAATGTACCTAGCCGCATTATTCTTGAAACACGCAAATACCACTCATTGTTTTAAGTTAGCATACATGTATAATCAGCTGCTGACCCAGTTACCGCGAACATGAGTGCAGTATATCCCGACCTGCTGCAGTACACCAGTGAACAGTTCATTCTAAAGTAAAGGAACATTCCATTTTGGAATTGAGGTGTAGCAGGTGGACTAGTTTCGCCCAAGCCCGAGACAAACCTCGCTAAACGAACGCTTTAAAAACAAACAAAGGCAAGAAACGAAGTTACCAATGTTTAGAAACCATTTAAATTCGACAACGACGACGCCACACACAAACACATTAATCAACGTTTACCTAGTCTCTGGCATGACGTCACTCATAAACCACTCAAGATGAGAACACATAGAATAGGTTATTTAGTGCAAAACTTAACCGCGTGGGAAACCCCACATTTCGGGAATATTAATTAAATAATTTACGAGAACGTTGTTATTTATTTATAGTTATATTAATTAGCAAAGGAATCTCACAGAAAAGAAACAAAGAAAGAGACGAAATAAAGCTTATGTTAATTGAAAGAAAAATTGTTCTGACGAGAATCAAAAATGGCCGAGCAAGTAAGGTGAAGTAGAAAGCTTTATTTACATCCAGAAACAACGTATACACTGTATGACTAAAATGAAACGATACAACCTAATCGAAGATAAAATCATGAGCAACAGGAATATCACCAAAGAAAATCATAGATCCTGCGAGTCTGGTTTCAATAAATTTAAGTTGTTAACAGTAAGCTCAAAGCACATCTTACCTCTTTGTAAAATTGAGGATAAAAGCTAAGATGCTGGTGTACATGTACGAACAACTGCACCGTGAAATTTACTCCATAAGTTCAAAACGCTAATTTTGTGTCCTCCAATAACCGTTGACTATAACAGATATTATAGTCAGTATTATTTTAATGACTGAGTTTTTGAGTCGACTGTACGCGCAAGACATACAGGCGCGTATTCGATGGATCGCTCACTATTGGCCGTCCTCTTACATGTGGATAGTGTACGTAAAAATCACTACCGTTTAATATCGGAGTTGATGGGTTGGGTGCGGGGCGGGCGGGGACGCATCTGAACTGAGATTTAACAAGAGACAACGTTTAACCCGTGTATGTGTTGCTGTCCCATGATGGTATCATGACTCAACCGTGGAATATAGCTCCCACACGTCAAAGGGTTTGAGGGTATCTTACATGTATTAGTTTAAATATAGACCATGTGTCGGTTGAAACCTAAGATGAATTTTCTATCAGACAGAATCACTGTCGTAATACTTATACAATGATTGTGACAGAATCGAAAGAAAGAAAAAATGCCATTTTTTTACAAAACATGCGCCGCATTTATTGACACCTTGTAATCTTGCTCTTGTATTTATATTGTTTAAAGGTTATTTTCATGCTGTTTTAAGTTTGTTTGTTTGAATTGTGTTTTACGTCTTTAAGCACATTTTAGGCCAATTATGAAGGTCGATTGTTTGTTTGTGGTAGACAGACAATGCAAGAATAGAAATAACAAATGTTATTTTGACGCAAAATCGATAGGCATCTCTTGACAGCATAGGTAAGCATCTTGTAAAGTTTCGGAACAATCAGTCACAAC
Organism: Cyrtodaria siliqua; assembly: GCA_037043455.1. Classification (NCBI taxonomy): domain Eukaryota; kingdom Metazoa; phylum Mollusca; class Bivalvia; order Adapedonta; family Hiatellidae; genus Cyrtodaria; species Cyrtodaria siliqua. The sequence goes on from JAWPHD010008161.1 coordinate 24,565, forward strand.
ATGTGGGAGGAGATAGACACACAAACTTTTCAATTCAATGAAAGTCAGAAATATCAATTTAATCCAATAAAGAAATTAGGCATGGTCGGTCAGATTAACAAAAACGCATATTTATTTTTTCGCGTTAGCTCTTATTTGGAGCCACTCCAATGCACTGTCCAGTTACATGTAATGTCGCCATCGATAACCTCTGTCAACAGTCATGGTGACATGCATGTTGATATGAAATTGTGCTAAACTGTTGATCCTGGGAATTTCGGAATTAGAGGATCCAAACAACATTATTCCCTCAAGTCACAAATGTTAGTAGACATACTTGTTTTGAAGTTGATGCTCGTACTGTCCTTATGACGTATTGCTTATTCATGAAAAAAATAATACAGTACACAGTAGCATTATTCTATTCTCGTGTGGTTAATTATTTCAGAAAGCGTTGTTAATGGTATTTAGAGATTAATACATTGGTGGTGCGTTATTGTCCGTCATATCAGCCCGAAACTCCTATATCGGCCCGAAGGTTTCAGCCTTTTGGCCGATATTGGTCGAAGGCCGATATGACGGACGATAACGCATCACCCATGTTTTAAACTTTTTATCATATATATACGCATTTTCATTCTGATTTTATATAAAAAAAAAATCAAAGGATATTAACCTGTTAGATTTACCGAATTAATTTATAAAATAAAAATAGCAAAAATGGATGAAGGAAAACAACAGGACATGTAGTGTTAACTTAAATTTATTGTTTGTAGTTTATTCTCTCTCTTTTTCTTTTTCAATTCGTCCATTCCATTCCTATTTCGATGTCTTTATTTCCCTTTCTTGCTGTTTCAGAGCATTTCATTTGGCTGTCAGTATGTCCCTTGAATGCTGAAACTCCTTATCTAAAGGTACCTCTTCTTGCTTAAGTACCAGTTGATGATGGCCTGGACTCTTGAAGCCAATTTCTGCAGTTACTCTGGTCGAGCGAAACCACTCCGTGAAAAACATTAGAGCCAGATTTAGTCTGTTTTTCGGTATATCTAGTTACATTCCTCGCTTTATTGACAAAAAAACTGTGTCACTTTCATTTACTTCATGATGCCTTCCCTCAATAATTTGTTCATCTAAGTACAATAAGTAAAATAAGCTGTTAGCCACTGACGCTAACGTCCTCTCGCCAGCTTCCATTTTAACGCTATTTAAATGACGTCAGTAACGTTAGTTGACGTCACTTTGGTTACGTCATTCATTGACGGTTTAACGTCAAAGTTATGGTTTAAAAAAAAAGAGTAACACAAAAAAAAATCGCCATTAATCGTAACGGTCAGGTGAGGGTTATTGGCCCGGTCAGGTGACCGGGCCAATAACGGTCAGGTGACTGGGCCAATATGGATATGCATTTTCGGCCCGGTCACATGACCTAAATTTGGCGTATCGGACCGCATTTATGATATGGCTCAATTCTCGAGAGCTTATCGTAGGGTAATTTTGTGCATATTGCGGACCAGAAATGCGTGTATATATGATAAACAAAGTTATTGTATAGACACATGTTTAAATAAAATCCTTCCATATATTCTGTGACTTCAGCAACATTTTACAGCTAACTACCAGCATCTCAGGTCATCAGGAACTCTAAAAATAAAAATGATACAGATTATGTTTAACCGTACATATTATTTTTGTTTCAACTTAAATAGGTATCAAGTTGGCGAGTTGAAATAGATAAATAAATAGTGACTACATAACTTTTGCTTTTATAAAAATATGAATTGAACAGAACATGGTGGGAACACTGACCAGATACTTTAATTTATATCATCATGGTCACTGATTCCTTGAAATGCGGGACCAAAATACAGATACCACCGGTTACTTTTCTTACCTAAAACAAAACGTTGAATTTACTTTTCTTATTTATTGTTTTACAAAAATTGGTCTAAGAACCGAAAAAAAACAAAAAAAACTCTGACCTAAGTTGGCTCAACAATATATTATGTTATTTAGAGCGCCCTTGAGAGAGGGGAAGGGCATATAGGAAAATTAAAAAACTATAATACAGAGTTTATATAATCAGATTTCGTTTCAACTTAAATAGTTAACAAGTTGTAGAGTTGCAATAGATGAATAGAACTTTGTATACAAGTACGATGAATTGAAAATAACTGTTCGACTCATAAACACATTATATGTTATTTAGAGCCGCACTAGAGAGAGGGGAAGGAAACATAGGAATCCGAGAACCTGCCTTACTCTTACTAATGAATATACTTCAATGGTTCTTTAACCTGCTCGTAGGATTGACCCCACCCCAACGTCACACCCCAGTTTAAATCCCAATTCAACAAACGAGGCTGAGGAACAAACAATGCTGAGGGAAGGTGTATCGCCCGAAAACACAGACGAAACTCAGCGACGCATGTGTGACTTGAAGCCGGAAGCTCCAGATTTCAATTCCACCGTTAAGTCAGGGTCATTTAGATGTCATATAAGGACCTATTATTTTGTTTGTTTCATTTTACATCCGTACTAAGCACAATATGACCTATTTATGTGTCGACGTGCTGTAAAACACCATTCATTCATTTATATTTTTAGTATAAAAAATCTGAGACTTGCAGGTGCACAATGCCACATATTTTGCAAAGAATATACATAGATGAATTCACAGACTTTTTGAAGTTGAGCTTACCTACACACTGGCTTACACAAGGCTCTTGATGCAGTGGTATTTGTCCCATGACTCATTTGCTTGGGCATAAGTTGGTGTGTTTCACTTTTCAGTTTTAATTCTCCGACATAGATATAGACCCTATGTGTTTGTAGTGTGTAAATTACGCACTCACTCAAGTCAGTCATGTACAACTTGGAATTCAGTATATAAGACCATGATGATTGTAAAACTGTTTCGATACAGGCCTTAAGATTTAATTCCACTCCTGTAATAATCCTGGATAGATATGTGTGTACATGTTTCGTGCGTCAGCATTATTTGACCTTCCAATACACGACGTGGATGAGCTATTTTTAGCACATCGTTTGGACTGTGAATGGAAATATAACAGTTCAGTTCAATTCATAATTTATTTTCAGTGTTTGTCATTCTGATATTTTAATTTGTCCAGGGAAAAGTGGGGTTTATGGCGTGCGACTGACTGGCCCTAGGCTGGGTATTTTTCTGTGTCGCCATTTTGAATAGTCTCTGAAAGAGTGAAATGCAGGTACCAACTTTCAAAACGGTCACGAACAATGTATATTCATGAATATAAGAGCAACATTCAGAAAACGTAGAACATGAAATGCTTTTTGACTCCTTCGAATTTCAACAATATTTAAGAATAAACAATGTTTGTACCCGTTTTGAAACACTAGCAATTTCGAAGAAAGCAAACTATTGTTTGTATTTTCGATCTTCGCATTTGTACCGCGATTTCCGAAAATGATATCTCTATAAAACCTTCTGATATGATTTATTCTCTCTGTCATCCAGTATAAGCTTTAAATTATATTTTTTTAAAAGAGTACTATAATTTCCTCGCATCTGTGCGTGCTTGCAAAATGGGAACTACGTTGCTTCCTACACTAATTATTTCTGTTTGAGTTATGCGGTCCTGTCATATGAACTGATTCAGCGGCGCCAGTACTGGATAAATATCACGAGGTAAGACCTTCCTAAATGTAATAGAAATCTGAATTCGGAAGACGGATGTCTGCGTATGTCGACATGAAATTGTGTAAAGCGTGATATATATGTAAAAAAACAAGAGAAATAGTTAAATTTTAAACAACTTTTAGTAGTCACTGTATAGAGCTGCCACATTAGAAAAGCACGCAGTAGACACATTACATGATACATCACCCAGTCATTATAATTACAACTGGCCAACAAGTCGTGCAACTACCCTACAGTAGCAACTAATATCCTATTGATAAAGTCTTTGGTCTGGGACGGCAGGGGATTTGACCCATGAACTTCTGCATGTGAGGCGGACGCTCAATTCGCAGCCACATTTTATAAATACTAAATGTATCAACAACAGAGTGGAAAACGGAAATTTGCCTATACACTCGCTATTCTGGATAGTTATATGGGTGTTCTGTAACAGAAGAACAATACGCATAGTTAAAAGCCTATAGCACTACATCCTTCAATTGTATTGCTTTGCCTGTTATGTTGTTTTTCTATTCTGGATGCGGCACTTCCAGGCTAAATTTATATTTTGTGAAATGCAGTTATTTTCTCTTACAAAAGGATACACGAGAGCTGGTGCATTGTTCGTTTTTAATATAAGCGTTTTCTGTGAATGTATTATTATTTTTGGACTTTCCTTCCAGAGTTTAAATCTAGATTCATACGTCTGAATGGGAAATGTCGACGATAAATTATAACTGTATCACGACTTACGATGTCCTAACCTGGTTTTGAAACCTATACATTTTGATATTATTTAACACTTTCTGGATATGATATGCACTGCAAAAACAAATATTCGATGTTTAACGTCCACACATGTGTCACAGGATGACCTTAGTGGTTGGGCTAACTCAGGAAAGAATCAATGACGGTGAATGCATTTACATAAGTTTAATGCAACTTTTAAAATATGTTTAATATATATACAATTATCTAAAAAAACAAGCGAATACACAAATGAACTATGAAAAGAATGTTCTCCTGAACGTTTAAGACGTTCTTAGTATTGTTATAAATACTGAATGTCTAAGACACTAAAGTGTTGTTAAAGCTATAACAATGTTGATCTAGCGCGATAACTGTGATGCGCGAGAGCTCATGAAGATGATGATGCGCGAATTCAATGGATGATTGTCATCAAATGCCTTCTGTAAGGGTTGATGACGCGATGCAATGATAGTTAATCTCCACTGAGATTGTGAATGATATTCCTCCAGTGAGGACTGGTAACGGGCCCACCTTGTGTCCCGGGGGTTGTCGTTAGTAAAACCTGGCTGCGCAGGTACGGGGACCGTCTCCACCGCTTGTAACGTTAGTCGTGGAAGCTTAGCTCCACTCCTGGATATCCAAACCTAGATGGCTTACTCCAACCCTGGATGGCTTATATCCTGGATGGCTTATATCCTGGATGGCTTAGGCTGTAATTATACATACGTTTTAGATGTCGGTTGACAAACATAACAATCTTGCATAATTACCATTACCCAAACAAATCATTATTCGATCAATATATGTAAGCTGTACTAATGATGAGTAGCAATGTATACATATTCTACAACGCCATGTATACGCTATGTACGTCGCTGTTAATCAATGCCCCTAATACATGTAATATAAACATGATCAAATTACTCATATATTACACTCACTGAGTTATGCATGCACGCATTTATTCTTGTCACTCATCTCATTGTTAACTAATGTTGACAATCGTGTATTACAATCACCGAGTTATACGCCAACGTTAACTAATGCACCTAATATCCACTGTTATCAAATTAATATTGTTTTACAATTAATGATCAATTACAATAATTACATCTAATAAAGTAACTTCAAAATCATATGCTAGTCTAAAGTTATGTTTGAGAAACATCAATGCTAACCGGATGTCGTAACCGCCAAACAAGATGGCGCCGCCCACTGAATACAAATATACGATAAAAGTTTGATAAAACTACTAACCACATGTTGCCTGTGAAATTTGCCGTCCAATCTCCGTTCCAACAAAGTACTATCGATTATCCCGGCGATAGCTAGAAGACAATGGGTTTTATAGCAAACATTACGCCCAAATCATTATTTGCCCCGTTCAGTCCGTGACAAACGTGGCTAAATCTACAGTATTGAATCTACACGCGAGGCCCTTATACAATTTTGCCGTTTAAGGAAAATATACCTATACGTTTACATGCATTAGCACAAAACTAAACTTATGACACGGCCTCTCTGGCGGCCACTTAAAATGTGCACGCTTTTACGTGTTACATGAATAGATCATGAATATTGTGAAATTGTTTCACCTCGAACAATAGATTTTGGGTGTAACCGATACAAGAGCTATATACGACCAGTACGCTCTACCCGTGACATTTTGTGACAACATCTCCCCACTTAAAGAAAGTGCTACACTTTTAAAATTCAACAAAATGATAATTAATATTTACACGTTAAGAAACTATTAATTCTTCTGAGCAAACGAGCGACAAAACGTACAAGCTGATCGCTCAATCGCTTGAGTATGTTAACTATTACTCCTGAGGGATGCAACCTTCAGCCAGTACAACGACCGTCTTCCGGAAAACATCCGCTGCAGTTATAACTTAACTATAATATGTAATTACAATTTCAACACTATTCTACAATTGTACACTACCCTGTCGTTACATATACTACTATTGTACAATACACTGCAATACACTATTGTATTAAACCGGTCATTATGTGCGGCGACTTAAATAGTCTGCCCCAATATTGTCCTTTCCACGGTCTATTACACCGACTTTACGGTTACTAATAACACTACTTCCCGTCACTACAAGAACTCCAACCTTACACATTGCATCCATCGCATTACCAGTATACTGTTTGCGAAATGGAGTAGGGTCTCTCGTTTCCCTAATCGGCTTTGCTAAAGTGTGCTTAAAGCTACACTGCACTACATCTGTTGGTCTCGACTTATCGGACCGAACAGTACTACACTCAGAGTCTAAACGACTTACCTCTCGTTTCTCTGCTACACTAAGCATGCCCGATATGTCTACATCGGCTGCTGTCTCCCTACCTACACTAGTGGGAAAATACATGGGACTAGTGTCCTCACTACTGTCTTCCTCACTATCCTCAATAACTGCAACATTAACTACGGTTAACACCCCTTGTTGCACATTATCGGTTCTACTGATATACTCTTTCAGCATATTCGCATGAAAGGTCTTTAACTTTCCGTTTATCTCGATACGGTAATCCATAGTATTCACTATCCCTCTAACGTAAAACGGACCTTTCCATTGTAATAACAACTTGTTATTGTCGGTCGGGAGTAACAGTAACACCTGGTCATCTATCTTAAACTTCCTAGCTCTAGCTTTCTGGTCATAGTACCGTTTATACTTGGTACTTGCCTTAACTAACTGACTTTGAGCTATCTTACAAGTCTCCTCTAGTTTCTCCTTCAGATCTAAAACATATTGATATGTAGTCTTAACCTCATCACTATCTACTTCACCTGCCCACATCTCTCTAAGAATCCTCATGGGACCTCTAACTGACCTACCGTACAATAACTCAAACGGAGAGAATCCTAAACTCTCTTGTGGTACCTCTCTAAATGCAAACAATAAAGCATTGAGATACTTGTCCCAATCTTTGGGTCTCTCGGTACACATACGCCGTAACATTTGCTTTAACGTCCCGTTAAATCGTTCGACTAACCCGTTACACATAGGGTGATATGGTGTTGTCATGATTTGACGCAAAGACAATAACCTGCTTACTTCAGCCATAAGTTCTGACGTAAACTGTGACCCACAATCAGTCAGCATTTCCTCTGGTACACCTAGCCTACTGAACATATCAACTAATGCCTCAGCTACTCTCTCAGTTTCAATTGAGGGCAATGCTACTGCCTCCGGATACCTAGTTGCATAGTCTACCATGGTTAAAATGTACCTATTTTTCCTATCCGACACTGGAAAAATTGGTCCAACTATGTCTACGGCTACCCGCTTAAATGGTGTATCTATCAGTGGCATCTGACCTAAATGTACTTTGGTCACTCGACCTTTTGGTACTGTCCTTTGGCATACATCGCAGGACCTACAATACCTAGTTACATCTCCACTAACGCCTGGCCAATAAAATTCTGCCAATACTCTATCTGACGTTTTCTTTACGCCTAAATGACCTCCCATAATCGACTCATGAGCTACCTTAAGCACTGTCGTTCTATACTGGGTAGGAACCACTAATTGGTGAAACTGTCTACTACCACTATCTTCAAATTCTCTGTACAATAACCTATTCTTATGTACAAACTTACAACTACCGGACCCTTTACACTTCTTCACTACACCATCCTTGGCCTTCACCTTACAAGGACCTAATGACTCGTCTTGAGTTTGTGCTTCTATAAACTCCGCTTTGGATATGTCACCTACGGCTGCAGGAACCTTTAATTTTCTATAAGCCTGAGCTTGCTTCTGAACCTGCGCTCTAGTCTCTACGGCATTACTTATGCTACTTCTAAAATCGGACATTACCGGAAGTACTGAACCTTCTATGTTCCCCATCGTTAAATCATACATCGGGTCGTCCATACATAGTGCCTCTGTAGTCCCTTTAAAGAAAGGTGTATCTACCTCTATTCTCGCTATTGGCACGTGCTCTACCGACTTATTTAACAACATACACGGTGACTGTTTACCTACCAACTGGTCATCCGTAACTAAACTACGCCTAACTACCACACCTGTACAACCTGTATCCCTCATTACAATTACGTCCGTGCCATTCACTCTACCATCTGCCGTTGGAAGATTTGCATACGGAAAGAGACATGTTCCGATCTTCGTCATTACACCATCCGCTTTAACACAACAGCTACTACTCTCGGTTTTAATAACCGGACTATTACTACCTCTGCCTCTACCTCTACCTCGGTTTTGACCACCTCTACCTCTACCGAAATTCCATGGGTTGTTAAAACCTTGGTTCTGACTCCCTACATTGTTGTCCACTCTACTATTTTCACTAAAATTGTCTACGACAGCGGACACTTTCACCGCTTTCCTACACTCATGTGAAGCATGATTCCCATTACAGTGACGACAACGAATAAAAGGTCTACCTATGTTACCACTATTGCTACCTCCTCTAGCACCCATCGAACTACCTCCACCTCTATAGTTTCCACTCTGGCCTTTCTGTTTATGATCGTCCCCTTGCCTATCTCTAAAAGTTCTGTCTTTCGACACTACATTATGAGCTCCACCTCGAGCCTCGGCAAACTGATCTGCTTGTGTTGCCATTTCTCCTACACTAGCTAATTTTCTTTCTTTGAGAAATAAGAACAGATCTCTACTACAAACATTGAATAGCTGGTCCCGCAACAAGAAATCTACGAGGCCCTGATAAGTCTGCGCTACCTTCCCTAACTCTAACCACCTATCTAAGTAATTTCTAGACCTACTAATAAACTGAATAAATGACTCGCCTTTCTCAGGCAGACACGCTCTAAACCGCTTTCTAAAACCTTCTTCAGTTAACTCAAATCTCTTTAAAAGAGCATCCTTTAACTTGTCATAGTCAAGAGCATCTAAACTAGGTAATCTAGAAAATACATCTAAGGCCTTGCCTCTCAATAACGCACTTAAATGAACTGCCCACTTATCTTTGGTCCATTCCTGTAACTCAGCATAACGTTCGAACCGTAACAAGTAACTGTCCATGTTATCTTTGTCAGCATCAAAGTATGGTAACTTCGAACCTTTTAACTTCCCAGAATAACTATCTTTCCCTTCAGTTTTACTTTCCTTACTATGTGTCTTAGCTGCTTCCAACTCTAAAGCTAACTTATGCTCAAACTCTTTTTGCTCCCTTTCCATTATCATCTTAGCCTTAGCTAGTCTACCATCTGTTTCGAACCTCTCATGTTCTAACTCTTGCTTCTCCTTTACTATTCTACTTTCTAATTCTACCTTCTCTTTATCATCATCTCGCTTCTCTTTAGCTAATCTACTTTCGAATTCTAGCTTCTCTTTAGCTAACCTACCTTCTAATTCTAACTTCTCTGTGGCTAATCTACTTTCTAATTCTAGCTTCTCTTTATCAGCATCTAGCTTCTCTTTAGCTAATCTACTTTCGACTTCTAGCTTCTCGGTGGCTAGTCTACTTTCTTCATTTCTTTCCTGCTTTGCTAATTCTCTTTCCTTAAGTCTAAATTCCCTTTCCCTAGCCTGTTCGTCTTTAACAAAGCTTCTAAGCTCCTCTCCAGCATAACCTAACTCCTTACCCATTTCCGTAAGATCCTTTATGGACGTCATGTCTATAGACATTGTGACCTACACACTACGATAATTACAATACACACGTCACTAATAATTCTACTCAACTAACTACTAATGGTAAGTCACTGTGTCCTCAGTAAATACCTGGGCATCATCATCGGACTAGTTACATACACATTTGTACTAGCGCTAACTACTAACGATTATGTGTAGATAGTATCTAGCTTCCACAAAACATATGCACTACATAAAATATCTTAATTTGATATTGGACATAAACCTTAAACAATCATCGAAATGTGTATAACATGTACATGTATATTTACTTCTCCCATCAATATAAGTATACTCGAGTGTCACAGCATGAGTAGAACGTCTTGTTCGCCAACCTAATTGGATACTATGTGTATATCAAGGGAGGTAAAAACAAACACCCAAATTATTGAGCAAAAGTGCCTCAGACCCACTCGTGTAGACCACTGCGACCTCGCGCCAAGGAAAGAACGGACAAAACAACAGTTTGGACTCACCCTACCCTTGTCGTGTCTTGTCTTCCAAGCTGTGGCCGTGATCGTCGACAGTCGCCTTGATGGATCAGAGGGTGGTACACAATTCTAAAATAATAAGTAGAGATTTAGTATATCATAATAAAGATCACTTATTGATTCTTTCCCTCCGTAGTCGCCCAGAATCCCACTACTCTGAAACCAGTTGTCACAGGATGACCTTAGTGGTTGGGCTAACTCAGGAAAGAATCAATGACGGTGAATGCATTTACATAAGTTTAATGCAACTTTTAAAATATGTTTAATATATATACAATTATCTAAAAAAACAAGCGAATACACAAATGAACTATGAAAAGAATGTTCTCCTGAACGTTTAAGACGTTCTTAGTATTGTTATAAATACTGAATGTCTAAGACACTAAAGTGTTGTTAAAGCTATAACAATGTTGATCTAGCGCGATAACTGTGATGCGCGAGAGCTCATGAAGATGATGATGCGCGAATTCAATGGATGATTGTCATCAAATGCCTTCTGTAAGGGTTGATGACGCGATGCAATGATAGTTAATCTCCACTGAGATTGTGAATGATATTCCTCCAGTGAGGACTGGTAACGGGCCCACCTTGTGTCCCGGGGGTTGTCGTTAGTAAAACCTGGCTGCGCAGGTACGGGGACCGTCTCCACCGCTTGTAACGTTAGTCGTGGAAGCTTAGCTCCACTCCTGGATATCCAAACCTAGATGGCTTACTCCAACCCTGGATGGCTTATATCCTGGATGGCTTATATCCTGGATGGCTTAGGCTGTAATTATACATACGTTTTAGATGTCGGTTGACAAACATAACAATCTTGCATAATTACCATTACCCAAACAAATCATTATTCGATCAATATATGTAAGCTGTACTAATGATGAGTAGCAATGTATACATATTCTACAACGCCATGTATACGCTATGTACGTCGCTGTTAATCAATGCCCCTAATACATGTAATATAAACATGATCAAATTACTCATATATTACACTCACTGAGTTATGCATGCACGCATTTATTCTTGTCACTCATCTCATTGTTAACTAATGTTGACAATCGTGTATTACAATCACCGAGTTATACGCCAACGTTAACTAATGCACCTAATATCCACTGTTATCAAATTAATATTGTTTTACAATTAATGATCAATTACAATAATTACATCTAATAAAGTAACTTCAAAATCATATGCTAGTCTAAAGTTATGTTTGAGAAACATCAATGCTAACCGGATGTCGTAACCGCCAAACAAGATGGCGCCGCCCACTGAATACAAATATACGATAAAAGTTTGATAAAACTACTAACCACATGTTGCCTGTGAAATTTGCCGTCCAATCTCCGTTCCAACAAAGTACTATCGATTATCCCGGCGATAGCTAGAAGACAATGGGTTTTATAGCAAACATTACGCCCAAATCATTATTTGCCCCGTTCAGTCCGTGACAAACGTGGCTAAATCTACAGTATTGAATCTACACGCGAGGCCCTTATACAATTTTGCCGTTTAAGGAAAATATACCTATACGTTTACATGCATTAGCACAAAACTAAACTTATGACACGGCCTCTCTGGCGGCCACTTAAAATGTGCACGCTTTTACGTGTTACATGAATAGATCATGAATATTGTGAAATTGTTTCACCTCGAACAATAGATTTTGGGTGTAACCGATACAAGAGCTATATACGACCAGTACGCTCTACCCGTGACATTTTGTGACAACATGAAAGGAAAGTGTATTCTTAATTTTATTTTTTTTAATTTATATTTTATTTCGCTAGATTAAATTTGCAAGTTATATGTTAAACAACTAATGAACACATATAATCTATATAAATATTTTGCGGATCCTGAACTTGACATCTGAAGTTCTGTGTCTTTGGGTAATATTTTTTGACAAATGTGTACGACACTTCACATGTCAAGTTCAGTTTCTGCGAACCTTTGTATGTAATATCTTTATCATATAGTCTTTTAATTTTGACATAATTATGAGCTTAACAAATATGTTTAATACGTTTCCAGTGAAACAGTTCAATAGGAATAAAGTAGTTAAGAAGAGAGTTTTAAAGGAAAAGAAAGTGAAGTTAAAGGAATGATGTAGAGTAAGGTTAGTTTAGTTTGGTATATACATGTATACACAATATCCTACGTCTTAAATTAGTGTAAAAATCATTACGTGTTCCCACCTTAATTCCCTTAAGCGATGTAAAATTTGATATAAGCAGGATTTTATAACCAATATTTCGACAATAAAACATGTTTAAAAACTAAATTTGACCTGATTAAAATTACCCATTAAATGTTTTAATTTTACAATATGCAAACTTTTTTAGCCGAAATTAAGGTTTTATTTCATACCCCAGAAAACCCCGTTTTCGCTTCTTGGAGAAGGGGTTGGATGGGGTATGGAAGTTAATACTTGGACCACGTAATGCGTTTCTCAATTTTTGGCTCATGTTTATCCAGTTTTTTTTTTTGATGGGCTATGTGCTTTTTAGTTTCATTTCGTTTATATAAGTAGCTTTTAAATCAAATATATTTAGGAATGGTGTTTAAGCAAGTTGTTTAACCTGTTCCTGGTAGAAGAATCCGTTAGACCCAATGATATTGTCTCAATATGAAAATCTACCTTTAAGTTCAAGCCTAAGAGGTATGTTTTAAATTTCGACCAACATGTTTGAGAATAATGACATTCCCAAAATAGATGATGTACAGTTGCAATATGCATATTGCAAAAATCGCAAAGATTTGATGGAACAATATTGCTGTTTGTTTAAGAGGTTCCTGCCATTTTTGCCCTGAATTAATTTCTAATATTTGTTCATGATTATTCATTTGATATTCATTTGATATTCATATACAAGTTTATTTCCTTGTTTAGCTTTTAAGAATTTGTTTGCTAAGGTCTCTTCCCCTCGTATATTTATATGTTCTAATTTTAATTCGTTTTCCACACTTTTGGTATACGTGATATCAAAGACATGTAAATAAAGTAGATCTTTAAAAGCATAACATTCTTTTTTTCTATAATCAAATATTTATTTTATAAGTTAAATAGTGTTTGGTTATCAACTTTCAGAACTGAAAGTGTATGTTGATGATACTTGATATAAGCTTAAATGGTGCAATTGAGATGCGTTGCTTCTTACAAATCTTCTCATGAACAGACTCAATAAAATCGAGTCTGCTGCTTTATTCTCTTAATTGTGTGTTTTGCTCCCAAAGGATCACCTTTATCAGTATGTATTAACATTCACATTAACGTTCGATTAGTGCGGTGTGGCGACTGTAAAAGGTCTCCCCACGTGCTTCGAATCAGTAGTGGTATTTCCTACTGGTCCTTTGTGACCAACGAACCTAATATAGATGGCGCTGAAGTAAAATACCTCTTAAGCCGGTGCTAGATGGCGTGAGAAGTGTTGCTTCTTACACTACTTCTCATGAAAAGACTCAATAAAACCAATTTTACTGCTTTATTATCTTAATTGTGTTTGTTGCTCCCAAAGGATCACATTTTATTAGTATTTATTGGTATATTGACAGAAGATCCGCGTTTGACATAAGTATTGAGGTCGGAGCGAACGCATTCGTTCCGGTAAAAACCGATTGTGCTCCTTATTATCTTAATTGTGTTTGTTGCTCCCAAAGGATCACATTTATTAGTATTTATTGGTATATTGACAGAAGATCCGCGTTTGACATAAGTACTGAGGTCGGCGCGAACGCATTCGTTCAGCTAAAAACCGATTCTGCTGCTTTATTATCTTAATTGTGTTTGTTGCTCCCAAAGGATCTAAATTGTTGCTCCCAGTTAAATTTCTCTCATTAACATTGACGTCGATAACGTCCTCAGTTGCATGAAGTCGTAGAGTAAATTCTTTATGAAACCCGTTAGAAATTTGGCTAAGTCAAGGCACAAAAGAATAATGGTATGCAAGAAAAATCAATCATGGATATCTTGTTCCGATAGGAAAAATCCTACCCTCATACTGACTGTTTTAATCGGAATTGCCTCGGTTACGATAGAAACAAGTATATCCCTTGTTGGAATTCATGACCTCCGCTAGATGTCATGCACTATTATTATAATGACGTAAAGCCAAGACTTAGTTCATTACTTTACCTTCTTCCATGACTGAATAAATGGTGTTTTACCTTCTTTCTCTGTGCGTGATTGGAATGTAAACGTGTATTGCTTGTAATCAGTGAAGATGGCGTAAATGAACACAACGTAGGATGAAATAGTAAGCATAAGTGAAAGCTTTTTGTGATATATATAATTTTCTGAAATTATTAGATATGATGACGTAAGTGAAAGTAATGCGTTTAATGATGGCGATGATGTCATTAGAAACAATTAATTCGAACCAAAAAAACTCGGTTCAGTTTATGTATGACATGCCCAAGAAGCAAATTCCTTTCAAAAAGTATGTGCAACAAAATACATTATGAAAATAAACCGAATCATATTTCATACACATTATTTGCAGCAGACCTATTTTCCGATTCAATGGCGAGTGTTCAAAATGTGAAAGTATAATTACAATTTCGATTCATAAAATAAATCAAGATTATAAAAACTGGAAATACTCCGAATACTTGAAAGTAAGTTAATTACTAAATTTGCAGATATAGTCAAGAAAGAAATATTTGGTATTTTAACCCGGTATAAGCTGATATACCATTCATTCGTAAAATGAAAGTAAACATTTATTTATTGATATAGGTTGGTTAAATATAATGATCTATTAATCGAACAAAACAAATATTACTTTTGTAAGGACCAAGCTGTTCGATGTACTGTTTATAGTTGTAACTTCACGCAAAATTAAGCAGTTAAGATATTACCCAATAAACAATTAAATAAACTTAGCGTGACAGCAGTGAAATTCAATTTCTTCCTAATAAATTACTTTATTTAGTTAGAACGTTTCCTCTCAAGACAAAATGATCCGACGTGCTTAGAAAAATGTTCTGCATTTCACTAAATATATCTCTCCGAAGAAACCTTAAAATCAATCTCCTACTAACAAGATACACATTCAATTTCGATGAATAAATGGGTTGCTATATTTGTAACCGATGTAAACAGTATTCTCTTGTGGTTTGGACAAGCAGTGTTTCCCTTAGTTAACATAAACTCCATCAGATAAACCAAATATCATCGTCAGAATGTCTCATTCCACAAATAATAGTATTGTACGGTCTTTCAGGTCTCAAAACACAGACCAATTGTACTATGTTGTTTTTTATGAATGCAGTTTACCGGACCATTCTGAGTAGGAAGAAGCTAAATGTCGTTTTTTTATGAAACGCAGTAATTTGAAAACTCGAAACTATACAAATATGGTACTTTGACCAGTTGTTTGTTGCTGTTGTTGTTTTTAATTTGTGTGTATACTCCCGAACAGCCGAAAATTTAAATTGACGACTGTCGTGAACTGCCATTATGATAACTCTGTGCTATAGAAAAGAATGTACCGTTTGGTCATTTAACTCTACCGTTAACTATAACGTCAATCCATCACTCGTCTGCTGCATATACTATAGTAACACAGTGCAGGTAGATTTCTATACAATGGAACGATTGCCAATACAATTTAATACGGATTTATAGTTCGTAAAGTTTTCATTAAAAACTAAACTTGCATTATTTTCAATTATTTAAAGAAGCGGTACCGAGTTTAACACGATTAAGCCAATGAATGCGTAAAACCAGTGGTTTATTACGTCTCTAGTGGTTTATTACGTCTCTGGCTTTCCCTAGTGTACTACACATATTGTATTATATCTATAGACTATCGATGCAAACGCTTGGTTCAGATTCCCACTTGTGATGTTTGGCTTCTAACTGCCTTTGTTTTGTTTTTTTAAAAAAACGGACATGCGCATTTTGAGTGGTGTCGTCTATGGCTGCAATATTTTGGACTTTCACTCAAGAGTTTGGATAAGAATTCCTACTCATATTCAACACCCAGAAGACTGTCATATGTTGGTGGTAGTGCCGTCTAATCGAGGCACATCCGATTTTGGACTGTGTTCATCTCACCTGCAACAACATTAAACACACCTGTCAACAAATTTTAAAGATAATAAAACCGAAAATGGAAAGGCGATATTGAAAATAATCATGTGTTACATGAATGCATGTACAGACATTTTAAGACCACGTTTTCATATGAGGCTTATTTGGATCTTCTGCCATTAAGAACTGCCATGTCAGATATGCCCAAAATAGAACTGAAAGAAATCAAAGATATTATACATTGTGTAATAATACAGACTTAGAAGGTATATATAATTTTATTTTATTGTGTCCATTGTATGAACACATACGTAAACAGTATGATAAAACATATTACAGACTTCCAAGTGTTTTTATTTCTTTCAATTGATACAAACTGCTTGTAAGCTAGATCTGTTTAGGTTATCTATATTTTAAGTGAAGCATTTATTCTTCGAAATACTGCAGTTTATAATACGTAAATTATTTATTTCCATCCTCGTTTGTATATAACATTTAAAAAAAATCAGAAAAAATAGAAATATGTAGCAATTTCATAGGTAATATTAAATATTTATAATATGTGTATTAGCAGCAGAGTTAATGTTTGTGTATGTGTTTGTGTGTGAGGGCTGGGGTGTGTGGGGTGTGGGGTGCTAGTATGTGGTTGTATGATTTGTATGTTTGTATTATCACACTGTGTAACGTAAAAAATGTTTTGGCCTTTCATATAATAAAAAATGTAATATCGATTCAGATGACTAGAAACATTTGTTCTGATATACAACTGAAAAACTTCATTGAGGTTGCATACTTATTACAAGTTTTACAGATACTTCTTACATATCAACATATATCACGACTGATTTTCATCTAGTAAGTGGATTTAACATTTGGATTTTAAACACTTTCTGTTTTAACCCTCTTTGCTTTGTAAAACTGTATCGTACTCTTAAATGTATACTACTCAAAATTTGCTAAGGATCACTTTTATTATTCTATATAATTTTATTTGAAATAAATTTCACAATAAATTATAACGATATTAATTTCATTGATACTTCAACAATTCCACAATTTGAATCAAGTCATGACATCACATGACCATACACTGCCCTAAATATGTTCATGTAAAATAGAAATAATGCTATTTATTTCACCAAGAAAATAAGTGATCCTTAGCCAATTTTGAGTAGTATATTTCATTCGATAATATAAACTGTGTATGGATGAGAAAATAGAGCACTGCTGTTAGCTTCGTGATTATGAAATGTTAAAATATCCATTAATTCCACATACTGAGTGCAACATAAAGGATTATGACGCTTTATCAAACAACAGCAAAACATAACCTTTTTTAGAATATACTTCCGCTTAAAGCTACAGACCCTCTATATTAACTGGTAATAACTCATGAATATGAATGAGTCACGTGTGAAATAGTTTCAAATCGACAAACACCCCAAAAGTCGGTATATAAGGCAGAAATCGATGCGTAAAATATCACATTTTTAATTAGCCTTCGTACAGGTAACATCGATGAATATACAGCTTCAGAATATATGTGATAAAAAAAAGTACTTGCCCGGAACGGGATTTGCGCTCAAAGGCGGCAGTTTTTCATGCCAAGTTTCAACCAAGAATTGACCAATCAGAGCGGTGGGACCAACCAAGATTGACCAAGAATTGACTAATCAGAGCGCTGCGAACAACCAAGATTTGACCAAGAATTGACCAATCAGAGCGCTGGGAACAACCAACAACAAAGTTCCGCCATTATCTTTGAAAGAGTGATATTTTACCGATATTTTTATTGTTATATCTTGTTATTTTTGGAAGGAAACCACATCTTTTGTATCTAAACGATATACTTCGAAGGCAAGTGCTTTATCGATTGTGCTTTACGTGTCGAGGTGACACCTCAAGAGGTGGACATGGTACTGAGATCTTGGAGTTAGAAGTGGCAGATTCAGATTGGAGATATTTCAATTTGTGTTTTAGACAAACACTTTATTTATCGGCGGGGACTTCGGAGGGCAGTACTGTATTTAGGTGACGCCTCACAGATCTCTTGGATTTACTCAACAGTTTTACTAAGTGGTAAGGTAACGTTAGACGTTTTCAAATGTATTGGGATACATGTAGCCGTGCCTTTGAATTGAATTGAATGTTGTTTAACTGCTCATCAACACAGTACAGGTTATTTAGAGCCGCCCCAGAGAGAGGGGAAGGATACATAGGAACCCGGGAACCTGCCCTACTCTTATTATCAAATAGATTCCTATTCTTTAACGTGCTCGGAGGATAGACCGATACACGGGACCGCCCGGTTTACGTCCCCATCCGACGGACGAGGCTAAGGAAAAGTGTCTTGCCCAAGAACACACCGACGGAACTTAGTGGCACCGACAGAATTTAGTGGCACCACTGCACCACGCCAGCCCTCAGCTGTGCCTATGAATGTATATGGAAAAGAGGGGTATCAAAACCTTCAGTTATACATATTTTTAATTTCCGTAAGGGGTTCGGAGGTGCGGGGGTTCTGAAGTGGTTTTTATACCCCTTCATGTACATGTTTTGCCTCCCCACCTGTGTGAAAAAAGAGCATGCCCCTCGGGCTCCGATTTGAGAGTGGGGTAGGTGTGGGGCAGAATATGTTTGCCTCGTCCTCACTTCAATAGTTAGCCAAATTATGTGTTTGACCTCGAGTGACCCACAGCCACGCCACAGAACAGAACATCTTATTATATGTGCTCAACTCGAATGCAATAGAGTTTTATGGTAACCCTAGTAGCCTTTTTTTAGTAATTATTTTTTGACTAGTCTGCGATTGTCGGAAGTGGAACTGATAAGTGTCCGATTTTTAGCTTGATCAGCAGAGCTTATGCCATGGTGCATTGTTCGTCTGTAAACTTTTTTTGTGGCGTCTACTCCTCTAAAACTACTCGACGGATTTTCATGAAACTTCACAGGAATGTTGCTCTTGATAACTAGTTGATCCTAGCAAAATTCAAAATGGCTGCCACGGCTAAATATGTATTTTTTTGAAAAACTAATTTGTAGCGACTACTTCTTGAAAACTATAAGTGATTGATGTGGGACTTCTTATATTGAGTGCCGCGCGAATCTACGCTGAGTCAGTGTTTGGACTCGGCGAATCCAGGCGGCGTAAGTACGCCATTGTCGAGTCACTCGTTATGATGACACTCCGAGTTACTCCGCGTAGAATCCAATTAACCATGAGTGCACACCTGTGGTGGTTTATTATTGGGGAAAAATGTAAATTTTCCGACAGCTTTTCGGGGGAAGTTGACAGCGTGCTTGAAAAAGCCAATCGCCAGAAAAAGTTCAAACAATGAGACGCCGAGTGCATCTTTTCTGTGCAAAGTTGACACGACTGATAAATACAATGAATAAATTTCGAAACAAATACGTATTTCATTCTTTTAATGCATTTTAAAATAATCACAAGTTTTGTTCGTTTCTGTTGTCAAAAAGTTATTTCTTCTTCTACCGTCATAAATACCCATAATCTTTGGCCAGGTATATACCTTTTAACAAGGCGTCACTAACAATGGGTTTATGACTCCGAATTTTTTTTCTGACTACAGAACCCATCGATGTATCAATAATAAACAGCAGAATAGTAAAAATTGTTACAAATAACGATTATTTAAAAATATCATTTTCAGTATAATAATTACTGATTTAATTTATGTTCATTCTCCGCGAAGCCGGTAACCGCCATATAACTGTCATGACCCAGTATACATAATCCGTGCATTCGAATTTTACCACATCCGCTTTTCCAAAACAAAAGTAAAATTGTCTTCTGCTTCGATTCCTGCAGGTTACAACGTTCTAGGCCCATTCTCCATATTTTATCTTGATGTAAATAGAGGATGAGCCTGGCATGTTCATTCCCGTTAGGGCCATATAACCTTTCATGCGTTGGTTCGCCTTAAAACCCCAATTCAATTATTACGGTTAATAAGCATTCTTTAAATAAACTTTTTCGTTCGATTATGTTACGTTGATAACTACTTATCTGTTTTTATATAATAATTTATAAAGAAGACAAATCAATGACAATCAATATTTTCTGACGTCAATCCTTTACAGTTTGGTGCCATATAACCTTTCTTGTGTTGGTGCGCCGTAAAACCCCAATTCATTTCTTCTTTGATTTTTTCTATTTAAAAGTTATTGAATAATTATGCATTTAAATGACTGCAATTAGAAACAGTTGCACCTTTTACCTGTGCAGTTTAGTAATTACGCCGAGAACTTTTTGCGTAGCTGATTCCCACTCCGCGTAGTTTTATCATCGAAACTCCACGTAATTACGTGATTTGTAAATTCCTCACTCGGCGTGAAAGAGTAACGTGTGGGTACTGTAGCTATCAAAAACATATCTGTAGAGCTTCAAGGTCATTGACCTCTGTTATAATCTTATATTATCAGTGCCTGTAAACGATAAACACGGAATAATATATATAGAAATATACATGGACATGGGAATAGACATTTGATCTCTGAATTGAAAAATGTTTTTATAATCTCTTATATTGTCAGTGCCTGTTAACGATAAACACATGCTCCAGAAAGAGGGAAAGAAACTAGTGTTGGGAATCGGCTGAAAATTCATGATCGATCATCATGATCATCAGAATATTTAACCGACCGATGATCGATCATTAATCGATTAAACATGGCTGCTACAAAAGTATAAGCCTAATTCCCATAAGCAGTACTTTAGGAATTGGTTCTGCCCAGCTACAGCAACCACAACTCATGAAGAATGGCGTGCCGCTTTGGAAGCCAAGGGTTACGGGAAAAAGAAAAAGAAAGATTTAATGTTATCGTGCACAAGTATTATTATTATGCCATGTGTAACACTGTGAATTCCCTATGAACTGCTGAGTAACATTGTGGATTACATGTGAACAGCTGAGTAATTATTTGGATTACCTGTGAACTGCTGAGTAACATTGTGGATTACTTGCGAACTGTTGAGTAACATTGTGGATTACCTGTGAACTCTTGAGTAACATTGTGGATTACCTGTGAACTGCTGAGTAACATTGTGGATTACCTGTGAACTGTTGAGTAACTTTGTGGATTACTTGCGAACTGTTGAGTAACATTGTGGATTACTTGCGAACTGTTGAGTAACATTGTGGATTACCTATGAACTGTTGAGTAACATTGTGGATTACCTATGAACTGTTGAGTAACATTGTGGATTACCTATGAACTGTTGAGTAACATTGTGGATTACCTATGAACTGTTGAGTAACATTGTGGATTACCTATGAACTGTTGAGTAACATTGTGGATTACCTATGAACTGTTGAGTAACATTGTGGATTACCTATGAACTGTTGAGTAACATTGTGGATTACCTATGAACTGTTGAGTAACATTGTGGATTACCTATGAACTGTTGAGTTACATTGTGGATTACCTATGAACTGTTGAGTAACATTGTGGATTACCTATGAACTGTTGAGTAACATTGTGGATTACCTATGAACTGTTGAGTAACATTGTGGATTACCTATGAACTGTTGAGTAACATTGTGGATTACCTATGAACTGTTGAGTAACATTGTGGATTACCTATGAACTGTTGAGTAACATTGTGGATTACCTATGAACTGTTGAGTAACATTGTGGATTACCTATGAACTGTTGAGTAACATTGTGGATTACCTATGAACTGTTGAGTAACATTGTGGATTACCTATGAACTGTTGAGTAACATTGTGGATTACCTATGAACTGTTGAGTAACATTGTGGATTACCTATGAACTGTTGAGTAACATTGTGGATTACCTATGAACTGTTGAGTAACATTGTGGATTACCTATGAACTGTTGAGTAACATTGTGGATTACCTATGAACTGTTGAGTAACATTGTGGATTACCTATGAACTGTTGAGTAACATTGTGGATTACCTATGAACTGTTAAATGTATATCAAAAGAGAGTCAACAAGTAGTGTGGTAATATTACAGTTGATCGTAAAATTGAAACGGATTTTATGGTCTCACCAACAGCTTAGGTCATATATGGCAACTTTCCAGCTTCCATTTGTGGAGGAAGACCCCATGTGGTGCTATGGGCAGTATTCGTGTACGGACGGGCACCGCCCCTACATTTGATTGTAAAACAAGCGTAACTGGAGAGATGTCGCGAAATGCTGCGTAGCTGAGAAATTCATGATGCAATATTTGGCCATGTTTAATTGTAATATTACTGTCTCAGAAAGTAAATGAAATAAAATGGGGTTTTACGTCCTGTTAAAAGCCCTGTGTGGTTGCCGGGGGCTCCGTTTGGTCACGGGGCAAAGAATACGGCCACTGCAGATCCCTTTGGAGGGGTAGGCAGAGGGGTAGAATCCCCCCAAATTCATGTTCAGTTTATCATTTTTTGTTCATGTTCATTAAAGGTCTTCATCATGACCCCTGCATTGTTTCAGGTGCTATCTCGCTCGCATCAAAAGAGCAGTGGCAGAAAAACAATAACGTGGCTCCAGCGTAAATGGAGTTTCTATGATAGAATTTGCAGCAACTCTGCAGTTCAGGGTGAGAAGGTTCTAGGCCCATTTTCCATATTTTATCTCGATGTACATGGAAGATGAGCCTGGCATGTTCATGCCTTTTAGGCGCCATATAACCTTTTCATGTGTTGGTGCGCCTTAAAACCCCAATTCATGTACGTCCTGTTAAGGCATCATATTATATTAAATTGGGCTAGCAACTTGAGAGGGTAATCAGATGAAGGATGAAGTTTCCCAGCAGCTGCACCAAGGAGAAAACATAGGCAGGGCAGAGGTCCATAGCTCTTAGATGCAAGGCATTATCCACTGACCAACCCGAGGCTACAAGAAATGGTGACAGTCACCAGTGTAATGTCTCTGCGTTTGTTGTGAATAAATAGCAGCATTCCATTGATATTACTCTGTTGTCCAAGCCCTTCATCTAAAATATCTTCATCTATAATGAAAGGAGCTTTCAAGAAACACTTTGATACTATTATTATACGGAATGTGTGACAGCAGTGTTTTGTTGTAGCTATGAGAATTAATTGTGAACTTTTTTTGTGATAAATTGAAAGTTACTGTCTGCAAACATTATGATAATTCTCAATATGCTAGTACATGTAGTCTTGAGTAATACTGAGGAATCCAGATATGGCCTACATGTTAATTTTTGAGGACTATTGTCTCAAAATCTTATAAAAGCAGATGGTGAGATAATCATATATGGAATAGGAACCTCTTTAAGATCCTTTATGTATGAAAGTCCTCCGTGGTCCAGTGGCCTGATGCACTGAATTACTGAATATAACACGAAAATCCAGTTTTCATTGAGTTTCCACAGTATCGTTTACGTTTAAACTTAATGTATGTGATGTTAAGTATTTAAAAGGACACACAGCAATCTTGATTTTTTTTTAAACTCGCAGCATAACATTTTTCACATAACTTGCATTTGTTCAAAAATAAAGACACTAGTTTTAATTAAGGCACAAGTGATTTAATTACTCGCATCCGAACGACTAACTAGTTTATTTATACAGGTACGTATTTATTATTTCGATTCTAACACAACCATAACTCCATTGTTTACGCTATTGTGGGGGGACTATATATTATCTCGGAGGTCAAGGTAATCTGGCTGCTATGTTAACAGGCTGTTCCATTGGGCGCGCCGATATGCAAAGTTCTGCGTGTTACAGTATGTTTAGACACACTAGTAGTCACGTGACAAACAATTAAGTAATTGCTTACGTCATACCATTATGTTCTAGGTTAAACTGCTTTATACACAAAATTATGGGTATATCAAACTAATAAAAAAGAAATTCACAAAAAAAAACTGTATTTTCTGTAACTACCAAAATACATGAAATTACAAATGCACTTCACATGTAGACTGTACTTCCATATATGTTCTACTCAAAGTTTGTGAACCCTTAAAGGGATACATGGTAATCTTGATTTTTATTCAAGTAGCAGTACAATTTTTAATCATGCTTCATTTTGATTTTAAAACTGCTTGTATATAATTAAATAAAAAATGATATTTCTATCTTTTTTGTATATATACTATTGGTTCAATATAAATGAAAGTTAGTAATATGTAAAAACAATTTGATTTAAACTATTCTAATAATTAATATTAATGATTGTAAATATGCAAGTTATGCAGAAAAACTAAGGGGACGCCACAAATTTCAGCAAAACAAGAATGAAGATTGCTGTGTGTCCCTTTAAAACCAGTATTTAATTATTTTGACAGGTTTTATACACATAATTCGGAGTTCAGTGCTGAAAAATGTTTTATGGAATACTATATTTTCTGTATAAACTACCAATATAGTATACACATGTAACTACAAATACACCTCAGATGTAGTTTGTGCTTCTTCCGTATGTTCTACTTAACGTTTCTGAACCATTAAAACAATAATGCATTGTTTTTATTGAACCAAATTCACTTTTTTTTGTGTTTGTGGCATCATATGCCTTTATTCCTTATTATCATTGCCATTCATGTTTGTCTTTTTGCGTTTTTTGGGGGTAACTGTGCTCTATGAAAGCTGCATTTCCTGTTCGACCTTTATATCTATTTTTTAGTGTATCAAAACTTTAATAAACAAAAAGGTATGAAAAGTATTTTTTCTGTCAATACATATGTCCTTCAGATGTAGTCTTTACTTTTTCCGTATGTTCTGCTTAACGTTTCTAAACCGTTCAAATCAATATTATATTTTTTTTTTTGGTGTACCAAATCAGGCTCTGCAGTAAAATTACAAAATTAATACAAATGAGCTTTCCTTTTAGTGATAACTTATTACCAACACACTTAACAGCAACATTAACAACACACAGCAACAGCAGTATACAGGGCCGTCAATCTGTTTTGGGGGACTTCGACCCATACCCTTGGGTGGGGGAATTTTAGCGTGCTTTTACAGGAAAGAGGGAATTATTTTGTGGTCATAATTTTGATTATAATCATTTTCATGTTTAATTTGTATTAACTACAGTTCATACTCAATATTTTACGTACCAGAAGTGTTTTTTTATAATTTTTATTTTTTTATTTTTTATTTTCTTTCAGGGGGTAATTTTGAGTCTGAAATGGGGGGGGAGGGAACATACTTTTTGGAGGGGGAAATCGGCAGATCGACACCCCTGGTATAAGAAAGAACACTATATTTTACCGAGGTTACATTAACACCCTGTTTTATAGCAACTTTACTTATACCATGTATACAGCAATAATAGGATCTTAACAGATTATTATCATAGTTTTACACTAAACTTTTTTTAATAGATTACGTCTTAATCATAACGTTTTTAATACAAAAAAGTTTGTTAGTTTTCATTTTTGATGGCAGATTGCGCAACATTTAAACAAAAAACAAGAACATGACATCCAAAAATCCCTAATAAAAAAAAATTCACGTGCATTTTAATGACTTTTCACTTTAAGGAGCAGGGGGCGGCCACATCGTTTTAGAAAGAAACTGTTAACAACCGAACAAAAATACATAGAAAAGTATGTTAACATAAGAATTTACATGTAACTTTTCAGATTATAGGGGTGGGGTGGGGGGTACATGTAACAACCAAACAAAAGTACATAAAAAAGTATGTTTACATAAGAATTTACATGTAACTTG
This sequence comes from Cyrtodaria siliqua, assembly GCA_037043455.1. Taxonomy (NCBI): domain Eukaryota; kingdom Metazoa; phylum Mollusca; class Bivalvia; order Adapedonta; family Hiatellidae; genus Cyrtodaria; species Cyrtodaria siliqua. The sequence goes on from JAWPHD010008161.1 coordinate 50,793, forward strand.
TCAGATTATAGAGTGAGGTGGGAGGAGGGGGTGAGTGAATCCCTCCCACCCTTGTTTCCAAATAAAAACGCCATTTCACGTGTATTTTCATGACTTCAGTTTTAGTGGGGAGTGGGTGCAACTTTGTAGAAAAACTGTTAAAAACCTCATAGAAAACAAACTAAAAAACACATCATAACAACATAGTTATATAACTTTCAGATTTTACCGTAGTTGTGGGGCGGGTGCACCCCCGTCTGAATCCCACCTTGTCCTTTTTCTGACAATTCATTAACAAATTCCTCTTCTATCTCTTCCCCTCTCCTCCCTCCGCTTTTCTCTCCCTTTCTTTTACCCTATTTTCTTTGATTTGCAGCCCTGAAGAACGACACCCAACTGCGTGCACCCCCGTCTGAATCCCACCATTGTCCCTTTCTCACAAATCATTAACAAACTCCTCTTCTCTCTCTTCCCCTCTCCTCCCTCTTTTCTCCGCTTTTCTCTCCCTTTCTTTCACCCTATTTTCTTTGCTTTTCAGCCCTGAAGAACGACACCCAACTGCGTGCACCCCCGTCTGAATCCCACCCTTGTCCATTTTCTCACAATTTATTAACAAACTCCTCTTCTCTCTCTTCCCCTCTCCTCCCTCTTTCCTCCGCTTTTCTCTCCCTTTCTTTCCCCCTATTTTTGGCTATTTTCTTTGCTTTGCAGCCCTGAAGAACGACACCCAACTTGTGTTTACAATAAATGATGTCCTGCATTATAGTTGACATGGGAAACAATATATAGTTCAATTGTGCCAATGTTTATAACGCTATGTATGTTATAACAGCTGTAAATATGTGCTTCTAATGTTCGGAACGGAGAGCAACAACTGGTTATGCCTTTAGCCTTGCAGGGATTTTTCATTATATTTAGATGACAATAGGGTAAGACGGTTGTGCCTTTTTTTGCATGGTTTAAACCCCCAGCTGTTTTGCAATTGAAAATTCCAAGGCTTTAGCCCTATTGTCATTCAGTTTATGATGTCAAATGCCGTGCTCCTTGCTCCTAAATAGTATTGTAATTGTTGTTTCTGTCAATGCGAGTTTGTGGTTGATTGTGTTCTATGAACGCTACATTTCCTGTTCGACCTTTATACCCATATTTATCTGTATCAACTTCAACATAGCGTACGGAACTGAGACTGATTATAGTAAAACAAAGAAAGCAGGTTTTTAATTATGTTTAGCTTAGGCTGTATAAAGTTGTGAACCGACCGTTAGATAATTCGTCTTTTTGTTATTATGAAATAAGTTGACAAGAATATTCCAGTATACTCAGCTACATGCTACTTTGATCTGCCAACTGTGTCAATGACCGACAGAGAAGAAGTTACGAGGGATAATAGTTATATGTATGTTTACAAACAATACAGATATACACACTCATATAAATATAAAGAATGTATAAAGACATATTTAATACGGAGTGATACGAGGTTTAAAAAGAAAGCAACATCAGTTTTCAGTTGCACTGCAACCATCACAGTATAAATGAATCCGGCTTTCACGGCGGTACCGGTGTCCATAACGTTAGGACATAACGAACTCCTTATTGGCAATACAGCTCCTATTCGGAAGTTACTAAATTGGATGTCTTATTAATTGTTACCGGAAATAATTTCCGCGGAAAGAGTCCTAAAACAACTATTTTTGAAGCAGTTTTTAGACTTATCTGGCCTTTATCAAGAAAGCGTCTAATATGATATTAAATCAAGACGTTGTAGAAAATCAATATCTTCTCTGCTACTTGTAATTGTTCAGGAATTGCATATATGCAATACGTTTACGAGTTTTAAACAGTTATGCTGTTATATCCGTAACATTACCATTCTTCTTGTCGGTTTTGTGTTTTCATTTGTTTGTTATGTTGCATATTCGTCTAAATTATCATCAGCATTCTCGCTAGAATCTTGGTAGTGATTGTGGTTGCCGTAAATATAGACAAATCAAAAGTGCTACTATCATTTTCGGATCATCAATCCAAATCAGCATATTTCTTATAGAACATCGATTAAGACGGGGCTATGATGGATCATTACGTGGTCCGAGCATTAACTGTCATACCCAGTCCAACCCCTTCTCCAAGAAGCGAAAACGGGGTTGTGGGTGGTATGAAATAAAACCTTGATTTCGGCTTAAAAAGTTATCTTTCTTTCAGTAAAACAAGTTTTTAAACATGTTAAACGTGTTTTATTGTCGACATATCCGTTATAAAACCCTGCTAATATAAGCTTTCCCATCGTTTTATGTAATTAAGGTGGGACCACGTATTGTGTAAATTGTGTATTATATTACATTTCATAATCAGACATAAAAAAGATTTTGTTTGTGTTCGTTTTTCAAAGGATTATCGTATAACCATTTCTTGAATATTTGAAATTATAGTTGTTTTTAAATCATTGAATGCACATATATCAACTTGCCAGTGTATGGTGAGGTTCTCTGTCCAGCCAGTACACAGTAGTGTTCAGTGTTCTGATGATCTATTAGTCTTAGAGAGAAATAAAATCTTAGGATTGCAACATTAGTCAGGTCTGCATCGATCTATAGGAGTGATTTAGCTCTTGGAATTTCAGATTTTAGTCAGATAACATGTATAATCTCGTGATAAAGTGTTAAATTAAATTATGTCTCGATTTATATGAATACGCTGTCTCAAGATTTTAGTTTGTTTGCCAAAGTGAACTTTTAACCTAACCAATTCCTCTCCAATCGTATAGAATAAAAAATAATAAAAGTGTGTGTGCGGTTCCGACTTCATTCGATTTCGTTTGTTGTTTGCGACATAATGGCATTGATAAATATAACACATATTAATAACCTAAATGACCAAATATGTACACCATATATTTTGCAATTTCGTTTAGCTTACACTTTTTGTTTTTATTTGGCATTAGCTGTGGGGGCATTCGTGTCACCTCTTCTATTTCGCCAATTCACTTAGTTTATATTTCTGTGTTTGTGTTTATGTTTACTTTCATGGCTAACACAATGTTCCCTAATGTTCATTATTTAACGTACGTTCTGAATCTAATCGATTCCTGAATATTGCAGAGTGCCGTTTGTTCTGGTTTTTCATAACAACTGCACACATTGAAATCTCAATTGTATTCACTACGTTCACACATTTCTTAGTGATATTTCAATACATCAAAACGCCTGACATGCACTGTTACATCAGACATTAATGATTATCTTTGCCAAATTTCACATACAATGATCATTGGTGGCCAAATAATCAGAGTATATCATTCAGAATATCTATTTTGCAGACTACAAAGACGAATTATGTCAACACCTCAATAATAACTGCAGTATATTAATCAAAGATGAAGAAATACATTCCCAGTGTATATATAATCATAAGTATAACCTCCTTATAAAAACTTATTATTCTAACAGAACACAGTAAACCCCAAAACACGCAAAAAGACAAACAAGAATGGCAATAGTAATACTAAAGGCCTATGACGTCACAAACACTGAAATTATTGACAGTAGGGCTACCGCCTTGGAACGGTCAGTGGCAAAAAGGCCGCTGGGGGTTTAAACCAGGTTCTAGGGTGCACCAAACCTCAGACACTTATACACATGCAGATAGTGTATGCAACGTCATATGACTTCATAATAAAAGATTTGTATGTTTGTTTGTACAGTATAGTGTTTTACGTTATTTTCAACACATGTAATGTTATATATGACGGTCGATTTTTCGTAGTGGAGGTAGACCACCGACTTTTCCTGGGTAGAAGCAATACTGTACACCTCCCGCCATCCGTAAGAAACGACACTTCCTCACTTACAAAGAAATATAAAAAGATCGGACAGGGAATGTAGCATTCAAGGAGGACAGTCAACCTAAAAAACACGTAAACAAACACGCAAACAGACAAACATGAAGGCACAATTAATAATAAATACAAACGACATCACAAACACAAATGGTTGACAATAGGGCTACCGCCTTGGAACGGTCTGTGGCAAAGTAGGCCATTGGGGTTTAAACCGGTTCTAGGGTGCACCAAACCTCACACTTACCTTACTGTCATCCCAGTAAAACAGGAAGTCCCAGTTCCCAGTGGGATTCGAACCCAAAGTCGTTAACCATTCGGCCACGGAGACGCTCATAATAAAATAAGGTAATACTATAATATTCAAACAGGCAATGTAGCATTCAAAGAACACAGATAACCAAAAACACGCATTCAAAACATATCAATTACAAGCTAAATATGTTATAGCGTGACCCTAGCTCTGGTGTTGCCACACGCCATAACAAGGGTTTGCTATTGAAACTACCACCAGCTTCCGTAAACATCGTACCCAACGTACTTCATCTAAAATATTATACATATACATTCCATATCACAGGATATGTAATTAAGCAAAAACTTGCATAAATATGACATTTAGCAGACATACATTTGCTTAATGTTAAAACACAACATACTTAATGTTTTAACATCCTGTATTACTTTATGTATTACAGTCCTACTGTTTTTGGATATATTAACATATTGCAACATATACAAATTCCTTAACCTATGCCATTGAATAACACAATCACAATATAGTCACATAAATTATTAATTAATTATTATAATATTCACAGTCTAATAGATGGCAATTACAAAGTTACACATAGTTAAAATCATATCTTAATCCCTATGATTTGGTAATTTGTCAATTTAATATGGAATCAATGATAGAGGAAATATGACATTAAACAATGACCAAAAAAATAAAACACATACGTTTCGTTCGAAATCCTACCATGACCAATCAGATTTCACCTGGACAATATACTTTCTCCCTAAAACCAATTCAGCTATGAGCAATACTATTAAAGCTAAATCATGTTAAGGTTAGCATCAATTCAACACATGTACTTATTAATTCCTTAATGACAATACATATTTAAACAGTAAAGACGCACTCTACCCCATATACAAGCAATGCAAACGACACCACATACATAAAAGCGTTGACAATAAAGGTACTTCTTTGGAACGTTTAGTGGCAAAAAGCCTGCTGAGGGCTGAAACGAGGTTCTAAGGAACAACAAACCTCAACTCAAAATAGAACGACTAAAATGTTGAGATTGCTCGGCTCAGTACTTACGTATTTTCCCATTTTCATTATCTAAGTACGTTCTGTAACAGATTGAGACATGAATTAAAACATTGTTCAATATGGTCAGTCGAACTACAGTCGATGAATATCCACGTGTAGGAATAGTCATTTAGCCTTTACAAAATCAGGTGCAACATACATGTAAACACCTTTTGTTGAAAGTAAGGATACAAATCGAACAGGAAATGCAGCTTTCACAGAACCAGCTTATATTCCACATAAAGTATGTATTTCACATATCCTCCCCTGTTTTTTTTCTCTGAAAAGGCAGCCATAGCTTAATAAATATGAAATAGAACGTCAACTAAATCCCATCCGTAATATCTGAACGTTTTAAACAGTTAAGGAATTATGACGGGATATGTTAATCGCTCGGGAATAAGTTAATTTGTCATTATCGAACAGGCAGACTTCGAACGTTCAGTTATAACTTCGGTAATGACTAAAGTTTAGAGGAGGTGGGTACTACTAAGACAACATATACATTTCCATTTTTTATAAACTCTGACATTTGTACTATGAGTAATACTGTACAGCCATGCATTCCAAATTCAGTTCTGATAATGTGTCTGTATATATACAATGACAATTAATGTCTGATGATTTTGTTTTATTGTTCGACGTCAACAGACATGCACCAGTTCATGCCAACCTGTAGGTTTACTGAACTCAACATCCTGGAGAATGCTCATTATAATCGACCTTGATTATCGTTTCTGAGAGTTCGTTGGTGCATAACATGTACACTAATACTTTATAAGTGCCTGTGATGATTTGATTTTCATTGTTTATTTACCCCTTTTCGTACGTGTTGTTAAGATGACGTTAGAGTTATATTGAGGTTTGGTACGCCGTTGAACCCGGTTTAAGTTTTTTCTGCCATTGACTGTTCCAAGGCAGTAATTATATTGTCAACCCTTTTATGTTTGTGATGCATGTCCTCTTGTTTATCATTGTTCTTTCTTGGCGAAAACTGTTTACATATTAACGGATGTTAACATATTTTTCAGGACCAGAGATAATTTACTGAACGCAATATCTCGCTTGTCATGTTTGTATTTGAAACAAGCGTCGCAGAATATCAAGACTCTTGCTCAGTAAGAAAACATCATGACCCTAAGAACATGAAGAAAGATCAAAGCAAGATGGCTCAGCGGAGAGGAGATCTATAACATATAACAAGAATCATTTTGCCAATAACTATCATAACAGTTCATACAATATTTAATCTTAACTATAGGAACAGCTCAAAACCATTTGTTTACTAACGTTTTCGCATTTCAGTAGGCAGTACTTTGATTATTTGTTTCGTCGCGTGTTTTTTCTTGACTGTGAAATTGAATGCTTTATTTTCTGGTTGATATTTACAGTTCTGCGGCCATGTTTTGTTTAATAAACATGTTTATGTTTATTTTTAATCGAAATCAATACACAACCATAGGTGTTTACAATTCACACATCGCAATATCTGTGAAAAGCGAGAATAAGATTGTATTTGATGACGTAGAAAACTTTGAACAGGTAAATGATTCCACAGGTAAATGTATTTATCAGTTATCTGGCAATAGTTGTGTAGCTATACAATTCAGATTTACCTCATTTACCTGTGCAGTCTCGCAGTGGTAAAGTAGTACCTACGTCATGCAATAATATTTATTTTTCATACAACTTAGAAGCGGTTTTAAATATATGTTTCTCTCCGGGACTATCAAGAAATTTTCATAAGAGATCAATTTGTTAATTGGTAATACTACAAAAAGGGTGGCCATTCACCTTTAATTCTTCTTTTTGTATCTTAATCATGAAGAGCTTCGTTTATATTTTCAGACCTGAAAACGATACGATAATGCATGTTAAACTCAAGTGAGGATTGTTTTGTTTTCTAAAAAATGTAATTGTTATAAATGGCCTTAACTGAACAAACTGTTTTCATATTTGAATTCTGATTTTATATAATTATTATACAACTATCGAAAATTATCTTTTTTTTTTTTCCAGCTTCTAAAAATAGAAGCCTATTTATTCTCCCCGTCTAATGGTGAGCAGAGGTCGGGGAGGACCATCCCTCTGTACACCTTACAGCAATTTAATATTATGTTTACAATGTACATGTACTAGTTAAATAATATAATAGATATATAACTGTATCCTTAACGTATATGTACACATACACAAATCATTCACACTGAACACCCAACAGATATATTTCATGCATTTAAAAATATAAATAAATTTATTTATAGTTGCTCTACAAAATATGATTGTCTGCTGGGAAGTGTATAGTATTGTGTTATTAATAAATATAATTTTACTATAATTAAGCTATGGGGAGATGTTATTGAGAAAGAAAAAAGCGGGGAGGGGTGGGGGCATCTCAGCATGAGATTTTTTACTAATATATATTCATTTAAAAAAGAAAAAAAGGTTGCCAGGTTTTCATGTTAAGAAGTTATGAAAGTTTTCCCATGTTTTTAAGAAACAGCCATATTTATTTTCTGTAATTGCTATTTCTTCATCTATTTTATAAAAATATTGTAGTCTACTTTTCAGTGTAGTGAGGCTAGGTTTATATTTTGAGCATCGACAATAGTATAAGTAGTACTTTGTTTCCAAAAATATACGCTGATTTAGAACACTTGTGTTTTCATCATATATTCCAAAGATAAATTACCTCTTTCCAAAATTTATTACCACATTATTTTGTTTTAACCAGTCCTTAAGGTTTGTCAGTATACTTTGTGAAAGCTGGCATTCCCACAGTAAATGTGTAATTGTTTCACTGACTGATGAACAGAAGGAACAAAGTGGACTCTCTATTAATTTTATTTTATGGAGAAACTTGTTTGTTGCTAAAATATTGTGATTTATTCTTATCTGAAACCATTGTAAAGTGGTATCCTTTGTTATTGTGAAAGGCCATGTATAAATTTGACTCCAGGTATCTTCGCTGAAGTTATACATTCTAGTCCATGTGATTTTACCACTAGGACATCCATTATTTTGATTTAATATTTGATACATGTCTTTATCTCCTTTTTTATTTCTTAAATATATTTTTAGTGGAGTTGGTAGCACAGGAGTTTCCAACTTCGTTGTTCTTTTACTATCGGTTATTTCTTTCTGCATTTTTTTGATAGCTACCACTAACCCATTATATTGTAAAGAAATTAAATTTATTACATTTTTTTTTTTAATTCATCATATAATATATTTTTCCATCCTTTCCCATTAAGTCATTTATTATTCGTAAGCCCTTATTATACCATGATTTAATAAAAAATGCACTTGTGCCTATACATATACTTTTATTATAAAATATTGGGCTGGATAGATAATAGTCCCCATTGGCTGGTTGATACTTTGATACAAAGTGTATGTGTGCCTTAAGAACATCTTGCCAAGAAACGTTTTTTATACTTCCCAATTTCTTATTTATATACAAAATACCGCAGTTAACCAGTTTACCTATATCTATATATGACTTTAGGATATTTTCATATTTGAATTGGTCTGTTACTATTCTTCTAATCCATGTTGTTTTTAAAGCTGTTATAAAGGCATTTATATTTATCATTTTCAATCCTCCTTCACAATATTCTTTACATATAATGGCACTTTTTATTCTTGCCTTACCATGCCAAAGGAAATTAAACAGTATATCATTGATTTCCTTAACAATGTTTTCACATGGGTTTGGTAACGATAAAAACAGATGGTTAAAAGATGGAATGAAAAGTGATTGTATTACTGTTATTCTGCCTAAAGGAGTAAGATATTTTTTTTGCCAAGATTTAAGTTTACTTTTTAGTTGATTTATTTGTTCAGTGAAATTTATATTTATCAATTTTGTAAGGTCTGTGTCAAAAGATAGTCCAACTAACTTAAATCTGTTTCTGCCCCAGTTCAATTTCCATTTTGTTTTGATCGATTCAGAACTGTACTTTTCTATACCTAGCCAGACAACCAGAGTTTTTTTCATTAGTTGTCTTTTTAACATAACATGAATAAGAGATGGATTTCCCCCGAAGTTCCATTAACAATGTTTCGAGAAACAGTTGATCATTAATATTAAATGGTATTTCACTGTTTGGTATATCTTCTAGTGTATCATTATTGTATATAAGTAAGGCATATTGCAATTTGACCTCTTTTATTTTATCATTAATTGCCTGAAGATAATTAATGTCTTTAAGTAGTGAGTTGTTATGTTTACCTTTTTTAAATTCATTAAAACAAATACTTAATATAATTGCTGAGTGATCAGATCTGTAGCTATTATCAATAATGCATTGTTTGACAGATGAAAGAAAACTTTCTGTTATCAGGAAAAAATCTAATCGAGCCTGCTACAATGGTTTTCTTTTTCTTCAAGTATATCTTTTAAGATCTGGATTATTTTCTCTGAAAGGATCTATCAAATATTTATCTTGCATTATTTCTATTACCTTATCTCTGGCTTTTTTGTTATTTACAAATTTATAGTTATAATAGTTTGATTCCGGATCTAATACAAGATTAAAATCTCCGCACCATATACAGTTTTCATTATTCATTTCATCAATAGCGGAAGATATATTATTATAGAAAGAGGGATAATCGGTATTTGGTCAATATATCGATATCAGTGTGAATCTATTATTTTCAACTGTTATATCTAAAATTATATAATTACCATTTTCATCTGCTTTTGTCTTGTGGACCTTGTATTCAAAATTATTATTAAATAAAATCGCAACTCCTCTTGCATTTGACTTATATGAACTAAAATAACAATCATTACCCCACCTAGTTCTGACAAACTTTTCATCATTTCCAGGACTGAAATGTGTGTCTTGAAGACAATAAATATGACAATCTTTACTTTTAAGGTATTGAAACAAATCTGTACGTTTTGGTAGCTGACCTATTCCTTGACAGTTTAAAGATAATATCACTCATGATTAACAATGTAGGTATAGTTCACTATGGGATTTTCCTTAGAACCACCAAGTTGACCTAAAACCTCATGCCAAAGATGGTGAAAAGTGGGGAGTGAAAATAATGTAAAATAAAGAAACTCAAAAAGTACTTGTACCATAATTCTACTGTGCTTTTTTTTTTTAAAAATTTTGAATTATTTTTTACAATGTTTTAATTTCATTTAAGCTATATTCAGCTAGCTTAAGTTATCACCTGTAATGTATCATGCATAACTATACATGTGGCTAGCTTGCAACCATCATTATATTTATTAGATGATTTTTTTACATGAAGAACTAAACCACAATAAGCAATTACAAACGACCCATGTAAACACTAAAGTCACACTTTTATGAACAAGAAATGAAAAGTGTGACTTTAGTGTTTACATGGGTCGTTTGTAATTGCTTATTGTGGTTTAGTTCTAGCATTGCCCATGAAAAAAATAAAATGAAATGATGTAAAAATGATTGAATTGGTATTTCCTTTTTATTTTATTGAAAAACATTCAACCCATCGATATATATAACCCAAAACGTAGCGGTGTAGTTAGCAGTTTTGAGAAGTGTATACCCGTTAGACAAAGACATTCTAGGATTTATTAAAGAAGACTATATACCTTTCCTTTGCATAAGTTGACATGTTTCGCATAATCATATTCATTGCGAAAACTACGAATAACTCTCATCGATAAATCAATATAACCCTCTGTATAACTATTGTCAACTATCTTCCTAATGTGACTTACGATGTAATTCACGCACATATTAACATAGAACCTTAGATCATTATCAATTTACTTAAATATAGACCCTCAATTCATTATTAATGTATATAATAATGGAAATTCGTTACTTTTGTACATCAGAACGTGAGTGCACTGCTGCTATTATTATTATTATTATTACTATCTCTCCATTGACCGTTTGGAATGTAAACAACTCAGGCCACATAAGTACATCACGACAATTTCAGAAATGTCATGATTAAACATAATAATACAGTAGTGTTATTTTTACTGGTCCTTTGGGACCAACGAGCCCAATATAGGAGGCTTTTAAGTAGAATGCCGCTTTAAGCCGGTGCTAGGGGGCGTGAGAAGTGTTGCTTCTTGCATTACTTCTCATGAACAGACTCAATAAAACCGAGTCTGCTGCTTTATTCTCTGAATTGTGTTTGTTGCTCTCAAAGGATCACCTTTATCAGTATTTATTAACATGCACACTAGCGTTCGTTTAGTGCAGTGTGGCGGCTGTAAAAAGTCTCCCCGTGCTACGAATCAGCAGTGTTATTTTTTACTGGTCCTTTGGGACCAACGAGCCTAATATAGGTGGCTTTAAAGTAGAATACCGCTTTAAGCCGGTGCTAGGGGGCGTGAGAAGTGTTGCTTCGTTCATTACTTCTCATGAACAGACTCAATGAAACCGAGTCTGCTGCTTTATTCTCTGAATTGTGTTTGTTGCTCTCAAAGGATCACCTTTATCAGTATTTATTACATCAATACAGTCCCATTTGTAACAATAATTCTGCACGTGCCCAACGACACGGACATGGCTAATACGTGTTAATAGGTGTAATCCATGATATACACTGTTAGCGTTACTATATATAGTCATTGATAGCCTATATATAGCTCTCGGTTGTAAGTAGGGTCCTCTTAGAGTTATGTTCGCCCCATTTCGTTTTCGCTGGGTCAATGTACATTCACATAGAGGTACACTACCATTGTTGCATGAACATATTAGTACCTAACACTAATTAATAAAACAGCTTACTATGTTTGTTCGTATTACAAATCATTCGATATTTGCAAAATATTGATACTTAATATATGAAATTGTAAATTCTGATAGTAATTAGATAATTATGATGATTCATTATTTGATTTAAATTTAATACAATTGAAAGAATATTGATGTTTCTAAGGTTTACTAATTAACTGACAGCGGATTTGATTGAAATCCATGAGCTCAGTGTGTTGTGATCTGCTGACTATTTGTCTGATCTATTGGTGGTGATTGATAGATGAGTTGATTGATACAACGTGTTGCTCGTTGGTAGATTGTCTGAATGGGTGTTGATTGATTGATTGATTTGTTGGTTGATTGATTGGTTGGTTGAATGATTGATTGATTGATCGATTGGTTGATTGATTGATTGATTGATACGTTGATTGATTGATTGATACGTTGATTAATTGATTGTTATGTTCACTGAATTAATGATTGATTGTTTGAATGAATGGATGGCTGATTGATTGATTAATTTAATGTTGTTGCTTTTTGATTGATGGATTATTAAACGATTGATTGTGATTGAGATGGATGGGTTGATTGATTGTTTGGGATTGATTGATTGATTGATTGTTTTGGATCGATCGATTGATTGAATGATTGATTGATTGATTGATTGATTGATTGGTTGATTGATTGATTGATTGATTGATTGATACGTTGATTGATTGATTGATACGTTGATTAATTGATTGTTATGTTCACTGAATTAATGATTGATTGTTTGAATGAATGGATTGCTGATTGATTGATTAATTTAATGTTGTTGCTTTTTGATTGATGGATGATTAAACGATTGATTGTGATTGAGATGGATGGGTTGATTGATTGTTTGGGATTGATTGATTGATTGATTGTTTTGGATCGATCGATTGATTGAATGATTGATTGATTGATTGATTGATTGATTGATTGATTGATTTATTGATTGATTGATTGATTGATTGATTGATTGATTGATTGATTGATTGATTGATTGATTGATTGATTGATTGATTGATTGAGAGCATCCATTTGTCATTCTGCCTGTTTAATTAAATGACTCGCTTAACAAAATTCTCGTTGACTTACTAATTGAGTATACATGTAGTGTGTTTTTTCTTTCCATTTATTATTGCATTATTTAGTTGTTTGCTTTTTTCCTCTCATTTCCCAAAATATCACACGTTTTATTGTGGTATATTTATGAATACTGCACCTCGCTGTTCTGTTTTGTTCGTTGTTTCTCTATATATTACATATGCTCTCTTCTTTCCTGTCCTCCTTTTACCTGTCCTAATCTATTGCCAAGTAGTCCAAGAAGTCACACAGTCATCCAAAGTCATCCGTTTATGTCCCATATGGCCAATTTTTATTCCAAAGTACGTGCACGTTAATGTATATCTAAAACCCAATGGGTAATGATGTCATGAGCTAGAGATGGCCATCGGACATTTCTATCATTATTCCTTCAACAGTTGATTTGATGAAAGTTTCCATGTCACTTTTTGTCATCATTGAATCTGTTTTTTGCATCAGTGTGTTGATACTGTCTCTAAGCAGTTTCATCTGTGCTTAATTCCTCCATCTGTTGATTTAGTAGCATAAGTTCCTCTGCACTCGATTCTGCCACCTCAGTGAATGGTCGTTTAGGTTTGCCCGGTGTACCCAATTTTCTCTGTACAGGTTTCTGTTCAACCTTTTGTTCGGTTGGCTTACTCATGATTGTAACTGTAAATCCGATCACAGATTCTAATCCTTAATTATCCTCAATTATCTGAATTGTGTATATCACTATTGGTAGTCTCACACCACTTTATGTCCAGGTGAAATATCCACTTTTTCTTTTTTTTTGAGAAAATATTCAGCTGTCCAAATTGTATTTTTGTAAAAATCTCTTCAAATTTCCATTTTTATCCCTAGTTCTTTTCACAGAATGGTTATCTTATGTTTACATTCCTTTTTGTGTAATCTAAAACATACTATAGTCACTATTTTATCAGTAGTGGTACAAATACTAGAGAGCTGATTTTAACCACTCATCTCAACTCTATTTGACCTTGACCTCTCTAAAATTATCATAATAACCCTCAGATATGTCATCAGCACGAATTTCTAAGGAAGGCAACTGTTCGTGCGAAGATCAACAACCGGACACCGAACTAAAAGCATCGTTTATATTTTGTTTTTGTTCTTTTGCTAAAATGAGATACCTTAACTGATACGGAAGTTGGCGAGGCAGTTCCGATTGCGATGTCCTCGAGTTCTTTATCATTGGAAGGTTGGTTGGAACGGTGCTCGTTTCCAATAAGTATCATAACATATTCTCATGTACCCTTTCAGTACCATATTGGTGTTGTTGTAAAGCATTAATAGTTGCATTGAGAGCTTTCAAATTGTCACATTTCTATTCTGTTTGTCTGTGTCTGTGTGTTTGTGTTTTAACAATAACAAATTGAATTCCGTGCATGCAAAAAAAAATTGGATAGGAGTTGGTGCCAATAAATGTAAATCTAGTGTATAATAAGAAGGGGAAAAATAAGAAAAAATCTTAATGTGTTGTTAAAGTATATGCAAGCATGCACTAAAGTCAGAATAATATTGTATAAATAAATCATAATGAATGTTTAATCAAGATTTCCGTGTTCCCCTTTTGATATCAACAGGAATATTATGCCATTCCTACGTTGCCTATTGCTTTAACTAAATTGTTAGTAGTGCCCCGGAAACGTACAATGCAACGTTAACCCTCCAAACAATATAAACGCTTAAATCGATTTGGTAATTATAGGTTATTATATTCGTTATGGGATATACGCACAAGTTCTCTCTCGTTTTAATACTGAGCGACGTTAAGAGATTTCATGTTGAGTCTTTTGCCAGAAAACCAGGCAGAAGTTATTGTAGAATGTGAGAGTGGACCTTTGGAAACGGCAGAACACGATACCTACGAAATATTGCAGTCTCGGTTTGTTCATGAACGATAGAGAAATATGCTTGCTACCACTCACGCCCATGAGCATAAACGGTAGAGAAATAAGCTTACTACCGCTCACGCCCATGAGCATAAATAATTTTCCCGAAGATGGCATGCCTATGGCGGTGGACAAAGCCTTTAATGACATCTCTCGGTATCTTGATGATATATTGAACATTGACATCCCTTTCTTTTCTACTATGGTTAATAATATATATGCTAAAGAACTTCCAATTAACAAAGCTAATATTTCTGATACTAACGCTTTTTTATAGATGTACATCTCACTATTGAAAATGGTGAAATGATTAGCAAACTAAATGATAAGACAGATGATTTTAATTTTGATATTGTTAATTATCCCCATTTAGATGAGGATGTTCCATGGGCAACTTCTTATGGGGTCTATTTGTCTCAACTTATACGTTTTTCTAGAGCTTTACTCGAGTTGTGGACTAATCTTTGTATAACTAAAAAGATGCTCAATCAGGGCTACCGTTACCATAAACTTCGTAAAACCTTTGCACAATGTTATTATCGTAACCCTGATCTTCTTTCCAAATATAAAAGTAATTTAAGAACTCGTTTGCGGCAAGGACTAACACAACCTGACTTATATGGTGACGTGATTTACAAACTTCGTAAGGGTCTTCGTAAGACCCTTGGTCATGATTACCTGCATACGATCTTTGTTAAACTTGTAAATAGGTTTGTTAAAAGAGGTTGTGACACTATCATTTTGCGACGCACTGCATGCTTGGTGGTGGACCAATTTATTGTTCGCCACTATGCTTTCGATTTTAATTGTGAGATGACCGGACATGCTATGATGACGTCTACCTAAAGCCCAAAAGGACGGTGACGTTCGATGTTTGTCTGTTATCCTGTCTGTTCGTGTCCTCAATGGGTTGTTCTTTTGTTGCTCTGGCTTCTGCCAAGTTTTGTTTTGTGTACATTCTTTGTGACTTTTTATATATACACGAGCATATTTGTATTTAACTTATATTGCCTATTTTTGCTGCATTGTTGGTTAGAGAATAGTTCATGGTGGGGATTCCATTATTTACACTGTCCCGTTTTAATGTGATGAAAGTAGGGTATGTGTGACTTTTGGTGCACCCAAGAACCGGGTTTAAACCCCCAGTGGTATTATTTGCTACTGACCGTTCCAAGTCGACAGCCCCATTGTCAAACCTTTTGTGTTTGTGATGTCGTATTTGACCTTTTATTCATATGTGAAGTTGTTCTTTGTTTCTGTGTGTATTTACGGTTGACTGTCTAGTCAATGACAATTAATGTCGTATGATTTTTTTTATTGTTCGGCGTCCACACGTATGTACCATTTCTTGTCAACATATAGGGACCCGGTATAATGAATTCAGCATCATTATAATCGACTTCAAATCACGTTTTTAAGAATCCGCAGGTGCTTAAAATTATCTATAAATATAGAATAATCAACAGTATCAGTGTGATACGAAAAATATGTCACGATAACACGTTGTGATTCAGTTAAAAAACGAGTTCGAAAACGAGTTTTTTAACCGAATTACAACGTATTCGAGTGACATATTTTTTGTATCACAGCGAGACTGTTGATTATTCTATTTATTATATACATAAGAATGATTTTTTAAGGATATTTAAGACATATACTTGAAAGCAATCTACAGTACCATTAAATACAAAAATGGTAAAAAAAGTAGTTCCGGCAAAATGACGATATCACTTTTGTCTGATACTAAATATACGCCACTGAGAAATCCTTATAAATCACTAATAGGTATATAATAATACGTTATATTACACCTCATTTGCATATTTCCTTCTTTGCTCAGTGTGACCGCTCATAATTCTACGATAGTGAACGGCCCCGATCCAAGAGCTATAGCTTCGGTCGTGTGAGAAAAACGTCAACTAAAATAAAACATAAAACGCATTTTGTTAATTTGTTGGTCAGATTCGGTATAATATAACAAATATTGAATGGCGGTGAATCGATCCATATGGCAGTTTATGAACTGGGCAGTCAGACCTAAAAAGGTATATGGACCTCAGCTTCGCTTCGGTCCATAACACATTCTAGGTCTGACCGCGAAGTCAATAAACTTGCATATGGACCTCAGCATCATACATACTTTGTTAAATATGTGACTGTCATAGTATGCCATTTATTGACGTAAGATTAGTCGTATATAATCAAAACGCATTTAATGGTATTTTAAAGTTCATTTTGCAAAAGTCTGATTAATGTATTTTTTCGGCTAGTCCAACAACGAAGGCTATATGTCATGTCAAATAGTATGGGAATATTATAACACTCATATGACACGGATGTGTGGCAGGCAAAATTGGTAGCGTATTCATATAAAAATAACAATGCAAAAAGTAAATACTATCTTTATTTCTATTCTTAAAGTTTACAGAATTATAAGAGAAAATAAACCATCATACATTCAGCTGGATTTTTTTTTCATTTCTGTGTTGCCATTTGTTTTTAACTTATTGGACTAGGGGCTTTTCAAGCCCTAGTCCTTAGCAGGCGACAAAATTCGAGCACGCTAGAAGCCGCAACAGATCGTCGCTGACGTAATGTATCACTACGCTCACAGACAGAGCGTCAGCTGTCATTTTGATTGCGTGTTCATTCGCATAAAAGAGAAAAACACATCCCTCTCACTGTATGCATATTCATAGGGGCCTCATCTTTTGTAGAGAAGAAATAGTTCTCCGGATCAGACAAATACCATCTAAATCGTAAATAAGCTGTGGGAAATGAAAGAAAATTGAAGAATGTGATGTTTGGTTCTGAACTTTTTTCTACTAAGACAAGAAACAAGATGGTATATATTATCTCGAAATATTATCAACCCCGTTTGGACCCCGTACATCCAGCTTTGTAAACCTGGGATATGATAGCTCATTTGCATATTAACGTCGAAAGGACCAATGCTTCCGAGCAAAATTAGTTATTTTTTAGCAAAAAAGAATAGAGGTAAACATTTGCGATATCAGCGGGAAAATGGAACATCCGTCACCTAATGGAGACAATCTTAAAGAGAGTCTTCGTCAAAATGTAATAATTGCAGAATTTACAAATTGTATTACTACGCTGAAGAAGCGGCATTTCAGACGCAATAGATTGGACTGATCACGCGTTGATTTCATGACCCGCGCCACTATTAATCGAGTGGAGAGGATATTTTTCGAATCCGACTTTGTACAGATATGAATAATATTGCTCCGAATTAATAAATGATAGAATACATACCACAATAAAAAAATATGTAAACAATAATAAAATTAAATGTATTTTTCCTAAAACGATAACTCATACGGCCTATATTTCTATCCGGTGCAAGCGTCGGAATTTAATAATTTCCATCTGATCTCTTCGAACTCAAGAAGACGCTTTCCGCCAGTTTTGTCAACACAGAACCAAATTCGACACAGAACGCAGAGCTTATGTTCATAAATGCACTTACACCATGTACACTCAAGAGAACTATTCAATTCCCAAAACCCCTAGTGCATCAGTGCTTTCAGGACTTTGATTTTGTTTAATGTACTCGAAACATTGAAACGTGCAATGCAGAGTAAATCCTACAGACACATATAAACTCTATAGCAGATGTTGTACTACAGCGTTATAGCATGGACACCTTCCAAGAAGCATTCTATCAGAACTTACCTTGTGATATGTCAATCTTCACTTTGTTTTAAAAAGCATTTTCTGCGGTTTTCATAGTGATTATTTACCATTACCAGTTTAGGCTAATATCGCTGTCTCCATACTTACATCAGTTCTGGTTCCAAGAGCAATGTGGCATCGTCGAACCGTAAACTTCCTATATTTCCATCGATTCGATCACGTAGAATAAAAACGAGTCTGTCACTGACTTCCTTAGTTTGTGTTCGTATTTCAAAGGATCTTTTTATAAGTATTTCTAGAATTTTTGAAATTATAGTTATAATTTAAACATTGACTACACATGTATCAAACTGTCAGTGTATGATGAGGCTCTCCTTCCAGCCAGTACACAGTATAGTTCAGTCCTATTTTGATTCGACATTTTAGTCAGGTAACATTTATAATCCCGCGTGTATTGCATATTTAAAAAGGGATAATGAAGTCTCGATTCACATGTCTTTGAATACGCTCTCTTGATGTTGGTGTGTTTTCCAAAGTGTGTGTGTTGTTTTGATTTAATTCTATTTAGTGTTGTTGTTTGTGATTAAATGGCATTGCTACATATAAAAGAGTATGAAATTGGACCTTTGGAAACGGCCGAACACGATAAATACGAAATATTGCAGTCTCGGTTTGACTGAGATGGTTCATGAAGTGAAATATGCTTGCTACCGTTCACGCCCATTAGCTCCGGGTTGAGCAGAACTCAGTATTCATAAAATCAATAGTACAGAATTTTAGCCATCCCGAAGATGGCATGCATATGGCGGTGGACATGCCATATTTACTGCCATTATTACATGTCCAGCGGCGTATGATCCTAATATCTAATAAAATTAGATGCCCCGAAGAGCGAAATAAACAAAATGGAATTTAGTTGGGAGTGCGCATCACAAGTAACAGTCAAAATACTAAATTAAGAAGCAGACAACATATCCTATGGGTGGTTAAACAATACCCAGAGCCTTTATTGGCCGGAGTAGTGGAGCCACCGAATCGACATTTAATTTAGAAAACAAAAGCATTTGAAAATATACCACCGATATCTAAATAGAATTATCGGGTTCAGCGATCTCCAAAGATCGAATGAATAACAGTCCTGATTTCAAACACACATAGCAATATCTTAAATGACAAAATCTATATACCGTATAATTGTCTAATTCGCTTAGCTTAGCTTACATTTTGCGAGCATACGAGTCACCCGTCACATTACACTTCTAGCTGAATTGCTAAAATTAGTTTAATTAATTGATTCGTTTAGCTTACATTTCTGTGTGTGTAAGTTTATTTACTTTCATCAGTGATATCATTTCCCCTAATGTTTTCCCATTTTCCCCATTTTTCCCATTTTCATCATATAAAGTTCGCTCTGAAACGGAATGAGTCCGTTGGTACATAACATTTTTCATAATACTTTATATGTAACTGTTATATTTTGTCATTCTTTGTAAGAGACTAGTCGTAACATAAAACGTACACTGCAACTTTCACCCTACAGAACAATATAAACGCTTCAATCGATTTACTTAGACGGCTTATAGCATAGACAATTGTCATGGAACATTTTATCAGAACTGTTCTTGTGATAGATCAATCTTTAGTTTGTATATAAAACATTAAGCGCTGTTTGCAAAGTGATTATTTATCATTCCCTCTATCATATAGTATCACTGTCTCCATACTTATGATAACTGCAGTGTGGCATCTAATACCGTAAAACATATATTATTGTATCGATCATGCAGAATTCCAGTTTCATATGAGAACACATTTTAGAAGTATTAAGGCCAAATATCCGGCCTAATTGCGCTTGCTTAGTGTTGGACCTATTGTCGTTTCGTTAGGCCGAATATCTTGTCTATATCGTGTAGCAATGCCGAACATCAGGCCTACTTGCAAAACATGCAGGTTACATGCGCCATTCGCGACAGTTACACAAACACGGTCAGTTGATATCGGCGCTTTATACCTTGTCGAAATGTGGGTGGTTTGCCTGCACCAAAAAATATAAATAAATAAAAAAATAAAAAAATAAAAATAATAATCGGCCGTCATATATAACCTTACGTCAGTTGAAAATGGCGTAAAACACCATGCAAACAAAGAAACAAAACCAAGTTATACCAGAAATACTTCGGCTTTATTAAAATTACAGAGTTTTTTGAAAGGCATGTAATCGGAAAACATGGTCTGAATATTATGGAACAAATATTTTGACAGAAAAAAGTAAATTGAATCTCCCTATCCCGTATGTTTATAGTGTTTTAATATTTAGTAAGGTGTTGAGTTAATAAAATAATGATACACTCTGATTAAGTTGCATTAATTATATTCTGTAGTAGCATATATAATAATGGTTATATAATGTGTTTTAATATATTGTTACCTCGATATGTGATAAAATATGTCCTATTTACCACCTACCGTTACAAATGCGGTACCATTATTGTCAACATTTGTTATCGTCAATAGGTCGTATACATTGCTTTTATTCGCCGTTGTATTCATATTTTTAATGCGTGTGTTTTGGTGGACTGTGTTCCTTGAATGTCACATTTCCTGTACGGTTACTTTACCTACTTTTAGTATGCAATACACAAGTTTATTATTTGCTTAATACTGTATACGCACGTGTTAGTCTGACGTAGAAGTGTTTACAATTTATATTTTACAACTGCCACGTCATGTTGTTTCGAAGCTTACAACTTCCCACCCCGACCAAAACTCAAAGCTTCTCCACTAACCCAATAACCCCCACCCCACCAGCAAAAACATGTACGCAGGATTTCTTTCCCTTAAAACGTGTTGCGTATTTCACCCATATGTTAAAATGTATTCCATATACCAAGAAGACACATTTGGCTGACTTTTATTTCAATTTTCTTTTCTTCAGATTTCAGATCTCTGAATCTCGAATCGTAAACGTTCATTATTTGTTGTAAGAGTTTGTTTATTTCATCTATATCATCAAAGCATATAGATATGGATTTAATAAGCTATCTGTAATACGTTCAAGTGGCTTAACCAAATCTTATGATAATGAGTAGTCGATTTACAAGTGACTGGTTCATCTAGTTACCGATAAACACATTGGCTGCATTTGATTGCATATTTATCCATTTCCATCACTTGATATCGTGATTTATCCTATAACGTTCTTATGTTAGTAGTGAAGAAAACCAATCTCATTTTCTACTGTATGTACACATGTGTATATGACCTGTAATACAACCTGGAACGACAGTAATTGGCTGAGCATGAGATATATATGTAACACTGTGGATGTTGTGTTAAATGAAACTATTGTTTTTATTAAAAATCCCGCCGGATCTAATTCATAAATACAGATGAAGGTGATCCTTTGGGAGAAACAAACACAATTAAGAGAACAAAGCAGCAGCCTCGATTTTATTGAGTCTGTTCATGAGAAGTAATGAAAGAGCAAACCCGCTCACGCCCCCTAGCACCGGCTTAAGCGGTATTCTACTTCAAAGCCACCTATATTGGGCTCGTTGTTCCCAAGGGACCAGTAAAAATAACACTACTTACTTACTAACAACTAATAATAATTAATAACTTTCTCCAAAATAAAATGTTCTTTTTTAAAAGTCTGCATAAAACGGTCTTTGCAAAGAGGTAACACACGAACACATTGTGTATGACATGACGTTTTAACGCCACATAACGTTTTGGGGTCAAATGACGTGATTTTATGACGTTTCGCGCTAACGTTTGTCTGACGTCGTGACGGTTTTATGTCCATTTGAATTACTTTTTACATATTTGTCTGTAATGTTATGTGATAAAATGGATCTTAAACTCGTCCCCATTCCATATAAGATTTATGAAACTCGTTATAAATAATTTTAAAATAATTCATACATCTTTTCATCAACCTCATATGAAATGGGAACTCATTTAAGATACTATATACATGTATATAACATATATAAAAATGGTGAAGGAAGATAGAGAAATTCCACCAATTGATGTCCCGAAAATGGAAATGAAACTAATGACTGCGGGACAGACTACCTAAAGTGAAAGGCAAAAGAGAAGGACTGAATGATGTTTAGCGGTACTATACCTATGCCGATAATTTCACAACGTAGTGCTTCATGATCCTCGTGCTTTTAATTTGTATTACATATCTTACTATAAATGGAGAAGAAGATCATTAAAGAAGCATTTTTATGACAAAATACATTAAAGCCTTTGTAACGACCTCCCTTTATGGTTAAGACATGTCACGGGTGAACTTACTTAAGTTTCATGAAGTTTCATATACAGTGTATATACATTCCGGACAGAATGTTTGTTCAATAGACTAAAGTTTCATGAAGTTTCATATATAATGTATTTACATTCCGGACAGAATGTTTGTTCAATATACTGAGTTCTAGAACTCCGCCCTGGCTAATTCTCTTGTAGACTCTTATCTCGGTGTCGCAATTTAAAGCGGTCGTTAATATGTTGTGGCAATCCGAAATGGCCGTCGTTAACCAAGACAAGTCAACAATCACCATCACAGACCACCATAACTGAGTTCGGTTCTAGTATGTAGTCAAATCATCATTGTTGTGAACATACGCTTCCTTTTTCACTTAATTGCTAGACGAAGTACCTTCAAATCTGGTAAAAGCTAAATTGTACCCAGCTAAATCGAAATCATGAATCTTTCTTTAATTGAAGAACATGTCCCTTTAAAATTTTTGGGCATTAATATAACAATAACACATATGTGGTACTCTACATTCTACAATCGGACAAACGAGGGTTCTCGGGAAGTTAATTAACATAAAAAAATATATATAAATAACCCAAAGTATCAAAAAGCGTTTGGCCAAACTTTATATCGATTTGTGGTATTTAGAGTTATTTATTCCCTATAATCCCCACCACTTCCTACGATGTTGTCAAAATTATCTCCCTTTGTCTAGAAGTCAAGTGAGTATTGGAAGCGTTGTGTAGTATCCTAGAGCCCATTCGCAATCTCCACTTCATTTACATCAATCCTAAGTAAAACCTGTATTATCCACCAAGTGTCGTTTTATAAAATACGGACACTCGTTAGACGTATTACAATACTATAACCTCATTTAGATACAATTCAGTATGATCGACTTGTATGGCTGCTATATGCCCTCAAACATAAGTAATATTATTTACCAAGAGTCGTTATTAAAGCTTCATTTTATAAAATCTGGACACTCGTTAACCGTATGACAATAATAAACTCACTTAGATACAATCCAGCTCGAATTGTACAGCTGCTGAATGCACTCAAACATCATTGGGATTATTTACAAGGTGTCGTTATTATAGTTTCATTTTTATAAAATCCGCGCACTTAAATCATAGTGCGGACATTTTGAAGAGGGCAGTTCCGAACCTATACCGCTAAACCGTCTAATGTGCAACAGTTGAACAATGTAGTTTGGACTATGACTTTTAAAAGACATCATGGCCTGTGGGCTTTCTCAAAGGGAATACAAGAATATTTTCAATAGAATTAACTGGAGTTCATGTCAAATGTATCATATCTTCGAAACAATCCAGCAGGTGAATCATAGGAAAATTGAAAAACAAACACATGAATATATGCCATATTAGTTATATTAACTTATTAACCTGATGCATGAATTATGTTGTTTTTTTAGTAGATATTCTGACAATATACTACTAATAATTAAGTCTCAAAAATAACATATTCAATCATTCATCTTAAACTCTATGGGGGGAACTACTCTGTACGACACCGACTACACCCAGTAATAGAAGCATTAGCACTGCATGTTACGGATTATTCCAGTCTTGTAAACATATATTATAATGTACCTATAACATCTACCCAAACCTGACGTGCACTAAATTTCCAATCACATTTTTCTAAAAAAATATTACAATTCGAAAACTGAAATTGCAAAATAAAGATGGAGATAGTTTCTCCTATTTATGGCATAAGTTTATGCAAGCGTTTCAGTTATTTGTTCTAGTTGAACAACTGATTAAACCCTCGACATAATGTTAACACCAAGTGTGAAAAAATGGCGGTTTAGAAATATCAGCGAGCCGAAATATTTCCAAGAAAGTATTCGTCCTTACTCAGGTTTGCGTAAATATACAAGACCAGAATATTTCCTAACGCAGTACAAAGAGTAATATATCAGAAAGACATAGTTAAGAGCATAGAGCCGCAGCGGGAAGACAAATGTACGTGTCCGATACAGACCGAGCAAAAACACGTCCGCTCTGTTCAAGAGTCACAGCAAAAGAGAACGCAGATTGGGACTGGGGCTTTCAAATTTTTCACGAAAACAGTCACGTGACCGAACAACAATTTAGTTATTCTTATTAAAGATTTATTTCAATAACCAAACCTGTACTTATTATCGGTTATAATTATGGCAATTTTAGATGATATGAATTATTAAGAAGTTATTGTTGAAGTTAAAATATTAGAATTATTATACTGTGTTGCTGTCCTTGCTAATGAAAGAATAGAACAGAACATGATTCAACAGTCCATCAAAGTCCGACGGAGGTAAAGAAACCTGAGGTGATCGGTATCTAATATTTTATATATATTGCAGAAAGGGCAAGTAAGGATGCAAGGATCGTTACACAACCCCCTCCCCAAAGATAAAAAAATAGTTATATATAAAAAAAATTAAAACGTAATTAATTCTATCATGCATTAATTATAGATTAACATTAACTAAACATATCATTTTTGGAATGATTATTGGACAGGTGGCCGTGGGAGGCCTAATGTTAGGCTATATTGTCAAAAACAATAATACCATGGATCAGTCCAACTACTGAAAAAGAAATACATAATCAATATTTTGTTATATATAACTTGCTCTGCGTTTCCCATCCCATAAACTATTATCCACTGCACGTCTAGTCTAGGGATACAAAGATGCCTAAAATTACAAGCATCCCGTGTCTCTCGAAGAGTGAGGTATACGACATAGTCAATGGAAGAAAACAAGTCCAACTTTTATAATGGTAAAGTGCCCGTCTCAGCGTTGTCCTAATGACATTAAAATACATCACATAAACAGAATCCATAGCATGGACGTTATCTGGTCCCAATAAATGAGGCCTGTTTATATTGTGGAATATCACTTTGTCATTATCAAGAGTCTGAAGAAATTTAAAATGGACTACCTATTGTCCCGATACATCTGATGTCTAAAATGATATTCCGATTTTGGACAACGATGACTATCCCTGTGGCAGAATCTAATAAACACTACAGGTATACCTTTCACATCATGTTGTACTAATGTTTGTTCAGGTGTCTCTATATTGAGCACAAAGTAATCTAAATCAAAGTGTGTACAATCAATGTCCTTCTCGCCAATATGGGTAGAGACGATTGTAGGCCGGAAGATGCTAAGCCTGTCCATCACATTGCTTCATAACAAAGTGTTCACAGTAGCTCCACCAATACCGAATGTTTGAAATGTTTCAATTCCAGTCAGATTGTAGTTTTTCCGAATCGCAGCCTTGTCGAGTTGAAAACGTTCTGATAAACGCCTGATGAAATTATGTCCCGTGACGTATATACGCGGTAGTTTCTCCATTATAAGCGTAAAGCGTCTATGAATCAGGAAAATGTAAGGCACATATTTGGTTAATAGAATTCATCACGATACAAAATCTCTTCAGTGTCCAATATAATTGAAACGAGTAGATATTCCCTGTGTGTAGTAGTACTTAATCACAGACATTGATGATATATAACATTATGCATACGGTATTAGTATACTTTTAGATGGAAAAGTAAGTCTGAAGTTCTAGGACCGTTGTAAAACTGGACTTCATCTACGTTAATATACCGAAGTTGTGTTAAACTATGTTGATATTGGTTAAACACGTCCATGTTGCAGGATACAGTTATTGAGGGAAACTGGTCCTTTAATGTAACAACACAAGATCCATTTAGTCCCATCCAGTCATGGTAGAAATGTACTACGAAGCATGTAGTAGTCTGTGTAATATGTGTAATAGTTGTTAACTTGCACAGGAAACGTCCCAAGCATGGCATTAAGACATACCATAGCGAAATGTATGTAGTATACATGTACGTGGTAGGGAATTTCCATAACGTGGTTACTTAAGTATCGAAACTATTCTATCTTGTGCCTCTTATTCCAATCATAGCGCATCTATAAACTACCGTCACGTGTCGTTGCCCAACACTGAAAAGAAACTTAATTATGTATTTGTAAACTATACATTTCCGTAATTATATAACAGTCCTGGGGAAGGGCCATTTCAACTTAAAAAAACAACAACAAAAAAAACACATAAATGGGGAATGAAATTTCCAAAGGTCATTGTTTTTTTGTGTGTTTTTTTGTGTTTTTTTCTTTGCATGAAAATCTTGCAGAAATCCATGTGGGAAAAGGCGTATGGGAACGAAAAGTAAAAAGGCTCCGTTTACATTGAGCAGCCGAAATAGACAATATACATGTAAAACAATCATTTTACAAACGTGTTGGACTTCACCATGGTAACAACCAAAATAATGCATATTAAAAATAAACAATATAGCATGACTCCCTCGCCCGATTTATCAGAAACTGTCTTCATTCATAACGTAATCGCGGTGCCAATTTGGGCATCGACGCGGTCTACCGCGGGTCGATTCGATCAAGGGAGGTAGCTGTGAAGGGCCAGCAAGGTTGTCGTCTATCAGAATATGTGTTGCTTGTTCAACTATTATATAGTCATCCTCAGAAAGCTCACGATCAAAACCGAGAGAGCTTGGGGCTTGTACCAACCCTACACCTGGGAGTAAATAGTAATACTTGGTCATCTACTTTAGGTTAGATTTTTTTATCGTAATTTTCCTGCTTTGTACGGTTGGCCATAGATTGTTTATCGTAATTTTCCTGCATTCTACGTTGACCTTTAATTATGTTGTCCCTGGCATGTTCAAAAGCGAAACCCATGGTCTTCTGGATCTCATCAACAAACTGCAAAGGGGAATTTTATGTTTCTAGTGGTAAGGGATACATGACTGATTAAGGTATGTTAATCTCCCGACCAAACATTAATTTATTTGGGGTATATCCCGTTGTTTCGTGAACACTACTTCGATAAGCCATGCAGACCAAATTCAAATAGGAATCCCTGTCCGTGTGGAGATCATTAACATACGCCGAAAGCATTCTGAGGACTGTACCATTGTACCGTTCCACCTCGCCATTGGATTGAGGACGTTCTGGTCTTCTGTATTCCCAACAAATCGCTTACTGCGTACATAAGTTTATATGCAAAATGTTGAGCTTGATCAGTATAACCTTCGGAATACCATATCGAACAATGACTTTTTCTACTAGAATTTTGGCAATAGTCTGTGACTACCAGGATGTATCGATTTCCCTGTTCTGTTAATGGTAATGGGCCCAAAAAATCAAGTGCCATTTTCTCAAGAGGTTCCCATATTGGGTCCTGTACTAGGGATGCACTGGCCTTTGATGGCGTTTTTTTTTCGTTTTTGACAAGTATCGCAACGTTTATCCCATTCTACAAAAGTGCGTTTCAAACCAATCCAATAGCAATGCGAACTTTTTCTAGTGTTTTCTTCGTGCCTAGGCGGCCGCTACTAATTATGTTATAAGCCGAATGTAAAACATCGGCTTGCAGGTCATCTGGGATAACCAGTAACTTAGTACTTAAATTATCCTTTAAAACAGTCCAATGTCGGTAAAGAATGCCATTTTTCTACTACCACCTGATCCCACTGTTGTACATATTGTTTAACTCTTGGGAGAAATGTCTGAACTACTGGCAATGGCGGCCTTTCATTGTACTCGGTCTTTAGTCTGATAACTACAGACAAGGTAGCGTCGGCGCTTTGGGATTTAGAATTTGATCTGCACTAAAACCTTGTGTGTAAACCGCGTTCACCTGTGACCCAAGATATCGGCTTAACGCATCCGCGTTGCCATGTAATCGTCCTACTCTATGTTTGATTTCAAAGTCATAGTTAGAGAGAAATTCTAACCATCTAGCCACTTGACCTTCCGTTTCTTTGAAGTTATATAATCAAGTAAGAGAAGCATGATCACTTCTTGCTAGAAATGTTTAACCCTACAAAAACGATTTAAAATGCTTGATGCTTTTGATCATAGCTAAAAGTTCTTTCCTTGTTTTACTATGATTTCTTTCAGGAGGAGCATGAGTAATGCAATAATAAGCAATAATGTTCTCCTCGCTCTCAGCTTCCTGTGACAACACGCCGCCTGTACAATAATCACTACTATCGAGGTCTAAAATGAATGGCGTAATGAAATCGGGGTATGTCAATACGATAGTGCTTCATAGCAAGCTCTTCAGTTGATCAAACGCTTTCTGTTCTTTCTCCGACCAGTGAAATTTTGAGTACTTTTTTGAGAGGTCGTTCAGTGGAGTAGCAGTCTCAAAAAAAATTGGAACGAATCGGCGATAAATAAGATACAAATCCTAGGAATTGTTTAACATTTTTGACCGATTTAGGTGTAGGCCAGTTTTTTACCTTCTCCAGGTTTTCAGGATCGCAAGAAACACCCTCTTCGCTGACAATGTGACACAGGAAATTAATTTTCCTGTGAAATAGGTTACACGTTTTAGCTTTGAGCTGCAGTCTTGCCCGAATCACGCGAAAGAAAACTTCTGCTAGCCTTTCGACATGCTCCTCAAAATTCGACGCAAAATACAGTATATCGTCTAAATATATAAGCACTGTTTTCCAGTGTAAACAAGTCAAAACCAATTCCATTAGTCTCTGAAAAGTACTAGGTGCTGAAGACAGACCAAAAGGCATAACGTTATATTCGTACAAACCGCCATATCCAGTATTAAAGGCAGTCTTCTCCCGATCATTAGTTTCCACCTCTAACTGATGATAACCTTGACAGAGGTCGAGACCTGAAAAATATGATGCACCAGCGAGACTCTCTAGAGATTAGTGTATAAGTGGTAATGTGTATGCATCTTGTCGCGAGCTACACATATTAACTTTTCTATAATCTACACAGAGTCGGAAATCTCCCCTTTCTTTGCGACCATCACAATAGGGGATGCTCAAGGATTAAACGATGGACTGATAATATTGTCCGCTAGCATAGTCTTAATCTGTTTTTCAACATCCTGACGTTTATGGTACGGTGGCCTGTATGGGCGTTGTCGGATAGGTAGTGAATCCCCAGTGTCTATTTTGTGAGTAAGAAGGGTGGTACGACCCAATTTACCACCTATTTTCATGAAGGCTTCTTGATACTCCGTAAGTAATTTATTTACTTTGATGGACTGGTTCTGATCTAAATTTGTACATGAACGTTCACATAGGTCTCCTAATAAAGGGTCCATTTCTGGATCACTTGTTATATCGCGGTCTTCCTGTGCAGAACATATTTTTCCCACATAAGCATGTTGTTCCAAAAATTGAGGTTCATCGCTTACATTTACCAATCGAATTGGGATAAGGTCTGAAACTGGTGTCACTAAAAACCGAACTAAAAGAATATTGCGATCTGTGGACAAAAAAGTCATATCGTTTTCCACTAAACCCTCGCCTATGAATGGTCTAGACAGTACTCCATTTACAACCATTTCACGTTTAGCGGAATTCTGATACTATCAGAAAGTGCTATGCGGCAACATATATCGCGACTTGCTGAATGGGTTTTTTAGTCGGATTGAAAGCGATCAAATGTTCTGCTATAATTGCAGTCGTAAAGATCGGTGGTGTATTCGCTACCACACTCACGTGAGACGGTAATGGTTATATTCCCACTTTTAGGTGGAACTATATCCCCAGTTGCATTACTAGTTTCATTAGTCGTATTAAAACAACTCGTGTTTCCTGCTAATGCAGGCGTAGAAGTTGGTGGCGCGACGGTCAACACATTATTATCATGTGTTGAAGTAACCCTTAAATTATCGCTCATAGACGAGGAAATAATTAATCCCTTAAAAGAATCTGACAGTCTCTGGGAAATGGGTTTGGACGTCCTCCCACGACCTGTCGCCCCACCGCGACCCTTTTCGCTAGCTCTTGTTTTATATATTTGCATAAGAAGAATACCGGGTACAAAAGGTGTCGTACAGAACATACTTCAACAACACTGATGACTGGACGATTGTTTAAATCTAGAACGTTGGGCGCCGTTTGCAAAGACCTTTCTTTATGGTTAAGACATGTTAACGGTGAACTTATTTAAGTTTCATGAAGTTTAATATATAGTGTATATACATTCCGGACAGAATGTTTGTTCAATAGACTAAAGTTACATGAAGTTTTATATATAATGTATATTATACATTCCGGACAGAATGTCTGTTCAATATACTGAGTCCTAGAACTCCGCGCTGGCTAATTCTCTTGTAGACTCTTATCTCGGGGTCGCAATTTAAATCGGTCGTTAATAAGTTGTGGCAATCCGAAATGGCCGATCACATTTTGCTAAGAAATATTCCAATTCGAAAACTCCAATTGCAAAATAAAGATCGAGTTTCTCCTATTTATGGCATAAGTTTATGCAAGCGTTTCAGTTATTTGTTACAGATGAACAAATGATTAAACCCTCGACATAGTTTTAACACCAAGTGTGAAAAAAATGGCGGATTAGAAATATCAGCGAGCCGAAAGATTTCCTAGAGATTATTCGTCCTTACTCAGGTTTGCGTAAATATACAAAACCAGAATATTTCCTAACGCAGTACAAAGAGATAATAAATCAGACAAACATAGTTATGAGCCAAGAGCCGCAGTGGGGAGACAAATTTACCTGTCCGATACAGACGAATCAAAAACACGTCTGCTCTGTTCAAGAGTTACAGCAAAAGAGAACGCAGATTGGGACTGGGACTTTCAAATTTTCCACGAAAACAGTCACGTGACCGAACAACAATTTAGTTATTCTTATTAAAGACTTATTTCAATAACCAAACCTGTACTTATTATCGGTTATAATTATGAAAATTATAGATGATATGAATTATTAAGAAGTTATTGTTGAAGTGAAAATATTAGAATTATTAGAATGGGTTGCTGTCCATGTTAATGAAAGAATAGAACAGAACATGATTTAACAGTCCATCAAAGTCGGAGTGGGGTAAAGAAACCTGAGGTAATCCGTATCAAATATTTTATATGTTGAAGAAAAGCCAAGTAACGATGCAAGGATCGTTACATCTTTCAAAAAACGGTACAAGGTAAACATATAAGTAAGATGTTAACAATTATTTTGCAAACAAAAACAAATAACGTTAAAACAACAAAGTCCGTTAAATCCGTTTACTTCCTTGTCTAATTGTAAAAACTGCATCTTTCATTTTAATGATATATATACATAGGTGTATCAACGTTTCAACGTTTATTTGAAAACAATATTCACTTGGCCGTCAAAATTGCAGTTGACGAACAAGGACTGGGCGGTAATTGTTTGCTCTTTCACAATAAGCCGTCGCAATTGTAAATGATTGGCAATTCCATCACATGGGTCCGCTTCATCGCATTATTAGATTTCCGTCTGTCACTGAACATTATTCGGTGAAAGATCAATGAGAGTAATGATACCAGAGCTGATATAAAAGTGCTCAGTTTGTGGTTGTTGTTTTTAAACACTACAGGTCCTGGGCGGAAGCAACAATTCACGTGAAACGTCGCTTTATAATTATTTAAAATTAAATTGGAAAATAGCCTTATACAATGCAGTATACATTACGTGGTCCCGCCTTAATTCCATGGGAAAGCGTATATAAGAAGCATTTTATAATGGATATTTCGATAATAAAAAACGTCTAAAAAAAATTTTCACTCAATACATGAGATAACCTATTTAAAATTTCCTATCAAATGTTTTAATTTTACAATATGCAAACGTTTAAAGATGAAATTAAGGTTTTATGTCATACCCCAGCCAACCCCGTTTTCGCTTCTTGGAGAAGGGTTTGGATGAGGTATGCAAGTTAATACTCGGACCACGTAATGCTTACTTATTTCTGACCTTAAAGAGTTTAGAAACATATTTTCTGGCGCAGTCATAAAAACTCACATTAACTATTGTGTTAGTAGATCATTCAGTTCATTTCATAAGGGGTATTTCAAGAATATTGACCTCTTCATGTACTCACACAGGAGACAAACATCACCAGCGGACGTTTGCCACAGATCGTTCCAAGGCGATTGCCATATTGTCAATATCCTGTCAACTCGGTTATGTTTGCGAAGTCACATATAGACTATCACTCATGTGAACATTTAAATGTGCTTGACACTCTCGCATAACTTGGATAGATCGCCTTGCCACCGTCTTCGTCTTCCTGTATCGAATCGTAATTCATCCCCTAATCACCATAACACTATTCCCAAAATCCAACACAAAAGCGACGCAAAAGTGTCTCCGTATTTTGAAGAAGGGAGACAAATTTTGATATTTTCATATTAATTCTACACGTGTGTAGAATTAACTTGAAGAAGCGAGACTTCTTGTGAATATTTCATGGCATTTTAAAAACGATTTTCTTTTTGAAAAATCAGAGTGACAACAATTTGCTCAAAATATGTACAGCCGTCCATAGAGATACATTTATACGTTAAGATGAATACAAATAAATGGCATTATATAAATATTGCATCCCAGTGAGGGTGACAGTGGATATTGTCAACCTGAGGAAAATAATGTCAACCGAGGCGAAGACATTATTTTTCCGAACGTAGGAGAGTTTAATGTTGTGTTTTAATACGTGACTTGTGTTGACTTAGTTCTGTAAAAGCTATATTCCCTGTTCGACTTTTATACGTTCATTTATTGTCACAATACTGTTGTTTGTGCCGTGTGGCGACAATAAAATGGCTTCCCGTACATCCGATCAATAATGCTATATTTATATCCCGCATGGATTGTATGACTTTCATAGATAAAGTTTTATCCTTAATCACATGTGTTACTTATACCAGGAGATACCATGTTCATCGACATTTTGGCCCATTTGTATAGCGTTTTCCTGAACCTTTCTTGTGATCTAGAACTAGACACTTGTGTAGCTTTTTTGAACCCTTTTAACTGTCCGTCAATTACCAAATATTACTCGGACGAATCTTTGGAACGCGTTTCTATAAAACTACTAATCGGCCCTTATTTCGCTTTTCACAGAATGGTATTACATTCCAATTGGCATGTGAGTGCTTTAATAAAAATACTTAAAATAAATCGTGTCCTCTTTGATTGCACTTTGCGTCATTTATACACATTCCACAAAATAATTCTACATTATTAGATCTACTCGAATTGTAGCCTTACACAGTTAAACCGTCAATTCTATGGTCCTTCCAGTAATTTTAATGAAATGGAGGTTTTACTTTCGCTAACAAATCTGTTCAGATTGTATTTGGACAGATACTTAAGGGGAAGATTATATTAAGGATGAAGTATTTATTAGAAACGTCTCCATCAGGGAGCGAAGCCACGTGGAGCAGAGGTCTATATCAATTTCTTTAATTGGAAGAGCTCATTGAACATGTATATTAGAAGTAATATAAATGTAACAAAAATGTAGCATTCAAGGACACAGTCAACCAAAACTACGCATAGAAACAAACACTTATTACAAAGATGTCTAAAATGCAAGATATGACATCACAAACATAAAAGTGATGACAATATGGCTACCGCCTTGGAACGGTCAATGGAAATAAAAGGCCGCTGGAGGTGTAAACCAGAGTTCAGGGTGCACCAAACCTCACTATTACCCTAATAAACGGGACCGTTTAAACAAAGATATCCCCGATAAGATAAAAATGAGCTCAATACATGTTTGACAAAAAACATTCAACCATTATAATTAGTCAGTATTGGTTTTAAGTCTTGACTTGTGTATTGTAAGAAATACAAATTTAGATATAAAAGTAGCAGACATGTAGCATTCAAGGACCACAGTCAACCAAAACCACGCACAGAAGCAAACAACAGTTACAAAGATGACTAAAATGCTACCGCCTTGGAACGGTCAGTGGACATAAAAGGCGGTTGGAGGTAAAACCAGATTTCAGGGTGCACCAAACGTCACTCTTACCCTACTGTCATCCCAATAAAACGGGACCTTTAAACTGATTTGAATTGGGTTTAACGGCGCACCAACATGCGAAAGGTTATATGGCGCCTAACAGGAATGAACATGCCAGGCTCATCCTCCAATTACATCAAGACAAAATATGGAGAATGAGCCTAATACCTTCCCACCTGCAGACTGCAGAGATGCTTCAAATTCTATAGTAGACACTCCATTTATGATGGAGTCAATGGAGTAACGTTTCCATGTTTGTCATGATAAAGACCTTAAATGAGCATGATAAAAAATGATAAAATGAACATGAAGGTGTGAGAGGCGGGGTGGGGGGTCCTACCCATCTGCCTCTAGCGGGATGAGCAGTGGTTGTATTATACCCCGGCAACCACACCCATCTGCCTCTAGCGGGATGAGCAGTGGGTGTATTCTACTCCGGCAACCACACGCGGAGGACCGTTTAAACAAAGATATCCACGATAAGATAAAAATGAACTCAATACATGGGTTGACAAAAATAAACCAACCTTCTTCATTAAACACAGTGTGTCGGTCTTGGTTTTAATTCTTGACTTGTTCGACGTATTATTGTTTCTCGGCAGACAGAATTAAACATTTCGTAGCGGTACTAAAGCGTAATTGTTTTATGAAAGCTCTCCGTTATACCGTTTTGTCTTCTTGAGACATTTAATGATTGTTTGATGGGCTGTCGTAATATCGACGTGTAGTTCTTATTATTGTATTCTGGTGCATTGACAAACACCGCGAGCTATGACGTAGTTAAACATACAAATTTGAGTTAGAACGCTTGATAGCTTAAAGACATTCTGGACATTGTGATATGTTATATATCTAATCTGCATGCAAGTGCATGAAATCGCTATGTTATAAATAGTTTTGGATTTCTAGACAGAGAAATGTTATACTTTACTCTTTCCTTTTTCAAAAGTAGTCACATATTTCCTTAAATGTCGTTCACACACTAATTTGAATGATGGATATATGGCATGGACACTATGTTTTAGAATATGAAAAAATATTTTTCTTTGTTTAACTTACTGTAGCAATACATTCAATAATTTCACTTACGATATTAATTGACGCTAGATGATTCATAAAACGTGCCTCAGATACATGAAAGGATGGTAGTTGGTAATTTACCGATAGAAATTAAGGAACAGAAAATGGTATATAAAATCAATATATGACGATATACCATTCGTACGTAAAAGGAAAGTAAACTTCCATTTCTTTAAAGTAGAATATCGCTTAAGCCGGTGCTAGAAGCCTCGAGAGGTGTTGCATTTTACCTTACCTCTTATTAACATTACCTCTCATGAACAGACTCAATAAAACCGAATCTGCTACTTGTATCTCTTGTTTGTGTTTGTTGCTTTCAATGGATCCACCTTTCAGTACGTATTGACATTCACACTAGCGTTTGTTTAGTGCTGTGTTTCGGCCGTAAAAAGTCGCACCGTCTAAAAATCAGTAGTGTTATTACTTATTGGTCCTTTGGGTTCATCAGGCCCATTCTTTGTGGCTTTAAAGTAGAATATCGCTTAAGCCGATGGTAGGAGGCGTGACGGGGTTGCATTTTACATCATTAACAGACTCAATAAAACCGAGTCTGTTATTTTTATCTCTTGGTTGTTGCTTCCAAGGTATCCACTTTTCAGTATTTACTGACATTCACACTAGCGTTGTTGCTTCCAAGGAATCCACTTTTTAGTATTTATTGACATTCACACTAGCGTTTATTTAGTGCTGTGGCGGCCGTAAGTAGTCGCCCCGACTACATAACAGTAGTGTTATAACTTTCTGGTCCTTTGGGATCATCAAGCCCAGTCTGTGTGGCTTTAAAGTAGAATATCGCTTAAGCCGGTGCTAGTATGCGTGAGAAGAGTTGCATATTACATTACCTCTCATGAACAGACGCGATAAAACCGAGTCTGCTACTTTTATCTCTTGTTTGTGTTTGTTGCTTACAAGGGATCCACTTTTCAGTATGTATTTATGTTTATATACATTTAAGTTGGTTAAATATAATGGTGAATTAATCAACCAGAAACAAAGCATATAATATATGAGTGATGACCTAGTCAGTTATTTAATCTACTGATTATAGTTATGTAGCATTACGCTAACATAAGCAGTTAAGATGTCTCACAAACAATTAATTTAAAATACGGTTATCATGTAAATTGTCAAAGTATATTTCTTCATAATACATTGCTTTATTTAGTTATAACGTTTCCTCTCTAAATAAAATGATCCGA
The DNA here is from genome assembly GCA_037043455.1 of Cyrtodaria siliqua. Lineage (NCBI taxonomy): Eukaryota > Metazoa > Mollusca > Bivalvia > Adapedonta > Hiatellidae > Cyrtodaria > Cyrtodaria siliqua. The sequence goes on from JAWPHD010008161.1 coordinate 87,701, forward strand.
CGCGCTAAGAAAAAAACACAAGAATTTCATCTTGTTTAATATATCGGTGTATTGCTTTTGACTAACTATATCTCTCTTCAGAAGAAGGATTAAAATCAATCTCTCCTAGAAACAATATACACATTAAATTTCGGTGGATAAATGGTTTGCTATATTTGTAACCGATGTTAACTATATTCTCTTGTGGTTTGGAGAATCAATGTTTCCATTATGTGAAATAAACTGCATATTCAGATGAACAAAATATCATTGTCAGAATGTCTTCAAGTTATTCGATAGACAATAGCATCACGCACCTCATGGTCTTGGAGATAGCGACTGACTTCTATTTTTTTTGATAATCCTCTAAATAAAGCAACCGTTTCTATATAAACTTGGAATTGAATTGAATGTTGTTTAACGGCCCATCAACACAGTATAGGTTATTTAGAGCCGCCCCCTGAGAGAGGGGAAGGATTCATAGGAATCCTGGAACCTGCCCTACTCTTATTCTCGAATAGATTCCTATGGTTCTTTAACGTGCTCGGAGGATAGACCGATACTCGGGACCGCCCGGTTTACGTCCCCATCCGACGGACGAGGCTAAGGGAAAGTGTCTTGCCCAAGAACACACCGACGGAACTCAGTGGCACCACAGAGGATTGAACCCGGGGCCTCCGGTTACAAATCCGCCGAGCTACCGACTGCGCCACACCAGCCCTCTGTAACCAACCTTGTCGCCGACACTAAATGGATCTGGAGAAAAACTAAGAACCACTACGAAGTCTTTGGAGGCACGATTTTGTACATTGTAACTATAGCTGAACATCACTGACGTCATCAAAATGAAAATTGACTGTATGTAGTCTCGGCCTATATCATGTTTATATCTTACTCGCAGATATCGGTCAGGGCAAATAAGGCCTATTAAAGCGCCCACTAGCGATTAGCCGAATTTATTTGTGCGTTTTTTTCACGCACATAAAGTCGACGTTTACGTGACGTCATGTTGTAAATAATAGTACAACGTCAATTGTTGATGCACAAGTTAATTTTTTTGAGGTCATTTGCTGCTTCTCATCAGTAAAATATAAGAAATTAATATTAAATTAACTTAAAAATATGTGTTTTGAAAGTCTCATAGAATCTCTCAAAATATCGCCAAATTCGTCCCAAATCTCTCAAAATATCGCCAAATTCGTCCCAAATCTCTCAAAATATCGCCAAATTCGTCTCAAAATATCGCCAAATTCGTCCCAAATCTCTCAAAATATCGCCAAATTCGTCCCAAATCTCTCAAAATATCGCCAAATTCGTCCCAAGGTGAGGGGCGATTTTTAAACGTCCTATTTTCCCCAGGTCCTGGTTCTGAATCCGCGTAGCAGAGCCTAGCAAAGAAATCAGAAGCAGGCCGGGAGGCTCGACGTTATGCAACCTTAGGAGTTATGTGGCATGCGGGCTTATTTTGCTCATTTATTATTGAATGTAATAATTTAAAACTCGTAGGCAGAACATATAGTATACCATAAACCCAAAAGTGATATGACAAAGCCATTTTACAGCCAATTTTATTCGATAAAAAATGAGCAGTCGTTTATTAATATACTATATTTTACTGGTCCTTTGGGACCAACGAGCCCAATATAGGTGGCTTTGAAGTAGAATACCGCTTAAGCCGGTGCTAGGTGGCGTTAGAGGTGTTGCTTATTTCATTATTTCTCATGAACAGACTCAGTAAAACCAAGTCTGCTGCTTTATTCTCTTAATTGTGTTTGTTACTCCCAAAGGATCACCTTTATCAGTATTCATTACAGATGTGCAGTCGTGTACTAACAAGATATATGTATTGACTGTTGTGCAGTCGCGTGCAGTCGTGTATTAATATACTATACTTATTTACTGTTGTAATGTACAATGATATTTTATAGCATTATTATTATTATGTTGTTAGTATTACTATTATTATTAATTTTATTATTATTATGTAAATTAGTTTGACAAATACTTTTATTTTATGATAACAATGAAATACTGCATTTCAGCAGTTGAAAAAGGTAAAATTTCATAGATTTATATTTTCACTGCCCTATAAGATTTGTTATGTAAAGCAACTTATTTTAGAAAATAACTGCTAAATTTATATCGCTCACATGTATAAAAAAATACAAAAATGAAAACAACATAAATAGCCGTGGTCTAGTGGTTCAGCATAATCCTTCAAAACGTAAAAGAGCAAAGCTGTGGTTCAAATCCCGTCCCGGGAAACTATAGTTTTACCACATATTCCGAAGCCGTATATATATCGATGTAACCTGTACGGAGGCTAAATACAAATGTGAAATTTTAGGCATTGATTCTGCTTATATACCGACTTTTGGGTGTTCGTCGATTACAAACTACTTCACACGTGACTCAATCATATTCGTGAGTTATTACCAGTTAGAATAGGGACTGTGTAGCTTTAAGACAACATAAGCTGACATCGGAAACAGTATGTGTCAAGGTATTAGCGCTATGTATGGGACTTTGTGTGTTTATTACAGCTCTAAACACCTTTACATGCGCTTTTAGTGTTCGGAAACAGGAAGCAACAGCAGGATATGCATTTAGCCTGGCAGTGATTTTGTTATATTACATATTTGTCTGTGATTTGTATAGGAAATACTGGGAATAGAAAAGCTATATCTACTCGTTTGCTCTACTGGGAAATATGTGGGAGATTTTTCCCTGTACGGAACATTGCTCGGCCTTTTCCGTCAGTGGCGGGAATGGCAAATGACGTTCCGATTGTTTTACTGACGTCGTCGTCAGATTCCGCCACTAGGAAATAACGATTACGGAAATTAACGAAGTGTTCCGGTCCCACTTGTTTTGTTTGTATGACGTAACGTCGTCTTGGATGACGTAACGTCGTATTGGCGTTCTCGTGCAAACTGGTGTAAAAAGGCGTGAATCATTAAAAATATTAATAAAATATCATTTTAAATTTTGTAATATATAGTTTAATAACCAGTGTTTTTGAGATACTGAAAATATCTCCCTCTGTAGAGAAATGGCCCCGATATAAGAACTCGTGCTCCGCATTGAATTTTAATTTTTGATTTACAAACATAGGAAGATTATCGGTCGTGCTAAGTTTCATGAGTTATTTGTTAAACTATTAGTCAATTTATAAACAGAGGTTACGACCGAAGTATTCTGCGGCGCAAAACATGCTTAGTTGTAGACCCTTCTACAGTTTGCAATTATTCTTTCTTCTTTGATTGTGCAACAACCGCACGGGCGGTGGAAACTATGACAACGTGTTCCTAAATCCTTTAAGGAGGGAACCGTTTCATGTATGTCATTCACTCCGTTGTATCGAGCCCTTAACGGTTTCCCCTTGTACTCTGACCAGACAAGTCATCGAGTACATATGAGATTAGCTTCTTACGTTTATGTTATTTTTTATATATTATATACATGAACATTTCTGTGTTTTGTCTTATTACACATATCTACGCTTTCTCAAATGAAAGGGTTTAACACGGCGGGGATTACATTTATTTACGTTGTTTAGAGATGATGACGGGGTAAGAGTGAGGTTTAGTGCACCCATAAACCGGTTTTAATTCCCCGGTGGTTCCTTTAGCCACTGACTGTTCCAAAGCGGTACGCCTGTTGTCAACCCTGATATATTTGTGATGTGAGTTTTTACTGAACGTTTTTGTGGTGTACATTTGAATCGCCTTTGCATTGTAATACTTGTTGGAGTGACTGTATTCTGTGAATGCTACTCTTCCTGTAGAACTTATAACATTTTCTTTAAAACCCCAGGGGCCTTTTTGCCACTGGCCCTTCCAGTACAGTAGCATTATTTTCAACCTATTTTTATTTTTGATATCACGTAACTTCTCCTTATTAACAGAGTATGAGAGTGGACCTTTGGAAACAGCCGAACACGATAATACGAGATATTGCAGTCTCGGTTTGATTGATTGTTCATGAACGGTAGTGGAATATGCTTGCTACCGCTCACGTCCCCTAGCCCCGGGTTGAGCAGAACTGAATATTCATAAACTCAATAGTACAGAATTTTAATCATCCCGAAGAAGGCATGCATATGGCGTAATTTTGCAATTTGTGTTTTGGGTTGACTGTTCTGTGAAAGTTACATTTCCTGTTCGACTTGTATACCGATTAGTTTGTGTAAAGTTTTGAGCCGACCGAAAGATGAATCAGGATTTTGTAATTATGAAATATGAGAAGACAAGTCATCGAGTACATATGAGATTAGCTTCTTAGGTTTACCATATGTTTTATATGTTATACACATGAACATTTCTGTGTTTTGTCTTATTACACCTATCTACGCTTTCTCAAATGAAAGGGGTTAACTGGGCGAGGATACGTTTTATTTACACAGTCCTGTTGTTTAGAGATGATGACAGGGTAAGGGTGAGGTTTGGTGCCAGTAGCGCCAGTAGCGCCAGGGATGAAAATCCCCTTAACGGTATCAACTTTTGTCCACATACTATCAGTTTGAAAAAAATTATCCCTTTGGTTTCCGGTTTCGGCCAAGTATATGAGAGTCGAGCTTAAGGAACGGGAAACCAGTCTCTACTTCCGCTGATGGTTTTCCTTTTGCCACTGACAGTTCCAAGGCGGTACCTCTGTTGTCAACCCTTACATGTTTGTGATGTGCTTTTTTACTAAATGTGTTTCTGAAGTATATTTTGAATCACTTTTGCGCTGTAATACTTGTTGGAATTACTGTATTCTGCCAATGCTACTCTTCCTGTTGGACGTATATCCTTTTCCTTACAATTGTTCACAAAAGGTAATTTTACAATTATTTCCATATTGTTGACCAAATTATACAGCATGGTAACTATGCGTACTAGATAAATATAGATATAAAAATCGACCAGGAAAAGCAGCATTCAAGGACGAGTCAGCCACAAAATCACAGGAACAAAGAACAAATTTAAAGATGAATAAAATGCCAAATAAGACCTCACAAACACAAAAGGGTTGACAATAGGGCTACCGCCTAGAAACGGTCAGTGACAAAAAGGGCCGCTGGGGGTTTAAACCAGATTCTAGGTTGCACGAAAAAAGTTCATGCCGACAGATATTGGCAAAGTCATGGCCCTTTATTAGTTAATGTATGTCACACATTATTTTCTTGTGTCGACAACTAAATTATACAGACATGACACGTATTCGGTTAAGAAAGATTTACCTGTGGTTAATAACTATCATTCTCCAGAACTACAATAAGGTTTGTTATATTCTACTTCCCTTGAATGTGTCGATGGCAAATACTTAACCTATGCTCCCTCCATCACTCAAACTATTGGAATGATAATAAACAAATAAAATTCCGTTTGCTTGATTTTACAAATGATATTCCTACACCCTCCTACCACGTTTTCAGAATTTATATTAAATAAATTCGCTTTATATGTTGGGTCATTCGTGTCACCAGACACATTACTGTTCTAACTAGATTGTTAAAATGCAACTTGGCCAGTTTTTTAGCCTCCACTTGTGTTTGTGTATTTATTTACCTTCTGTACTAACATCATTTCCCTAACTTTTTCTCATTTTCATTATATGAAGTACGTTCGGAAACAGATCAAGACATAAAACCTTTATAGTGCAATAAAAAAACATTTTCTTTTTGTCTTTTTCTTGTTTACTCGCAATGAAATCTCACTTTGTCTACCAAATCCACTATTTCCCAGAGGAATTTCAATTTATCAAAACGCCCCACACGCAATCCTTCTTCAGACATCAATTGTTATCTTTGCCAAAGTTTACATAAAACGAGAATTACAAAGAGGATTGGGTGGCCAAAATCTCAAAATCTGTGGTACAGAGTGTCTTCTTTGCAGACTGCAAAGACGAACTTTATCATCAATTCAAGATAATTGCATTATTATTCGAGGATGAATCAATATATTTCTATGGTATATATACTCATAATTATAATCCCTTATATTGAAAAAAAAGTATGAAAGGAGAAATAAAATGTAATCGTTAAACACGATAAATGCGAAACAAATATTGCAGTCTCGGTTTGGTTCAGACTGTTCATGATACTCTAGTTATGCATAATAACACAAGATGGAAAAAGTAGAAACATGTTGATAACTTAAGTCACGTCATGTGGCGACATAAGAAAATTGGGTATAATGGTCGAACAGAAAAAGTAGCATTCACAAACACAGTCAACCAAAAACGAGCTTTCAAAATAAAAATAAGTATAGAAGTCGAACAGGAAATGCAGTTTTCACAGAACACAGCAAACCCCAAAACACGCACAACGCCATTGTCTAAGTAGGCATAGTCGTTTGTCGTTTATACAGTCATATATTGTTGCAGATTTTTCTTTAATACATCATGAACCAGTTGTGAGTTCACCTCAAGTTTCTATGCATTTCCTGTCTAAGCCATTTCTTTACTTGTAATTCACTTGATATAGAACGTCAATGTTAACATGCAATAACTATCTTTCAATAAAATATTTAAGTGAACTAAATCCCATCTGTAATGTTTGGAAAGTTTAGAAAGATAAGGTATCATGACGGGACATGTTAATCGCTTGGGATTAGCTTAACGTTTCAATATCAACTACGAATCATTACGTGGTCCGAATATTAACCTTCATACCCCATCCAACCCCTTCTCCAAGAAGCGAAAACGGGGTTGACTGGAGTATGAAATAAAAAATTCAAAACATTTGCTAGGTAATTTTAAACAGATTTTTTTCAGTAAAAATGTTTTTAAATGTGTTTTACTGACGAAATATCTGTTATAAAATCCTGCTAATATAATCTTTCCTATTGCTTAATGGAATTAACTCGGGACCATGTAATGCGGAACGGTTTAGTAAATTTAAGCAGTAGAAAACTCTTAATACTAGAGTATCTATCACTTGTTTTACTGTAGACTGTACAATTTCTATTATCCATTTCTGTATGTCTAAAGTTTCTGAGGAGGTCCGTACTAGAGAGAACACACTGTACAAACCCTGACATCTTTGCTTTGAATAAATCAAGCATTTATTGTAAATTCATATATGATGAATTATCAGTCTAGACAATGACAATCATGTCCAAACTCGTTGTATTGTTTGACGTTACAGGTACGTGCCATTTCATTTAAACCTGAAGGCATAATGAGTTACGCTGTTCTTTAATGCGACTGGTGCTCAGGCTTTTTCACTATACAAGAGGTGTTCAACTAATAACTTAACACTTTCATTGTGTCACTGAATCAAATAACTTGAAATGCTCGCAGAATAGATTCATTTTAATATCAAGTCTAATGAATCCATATATATAAAATTATAAAATTCAACATCTCTGAAATCTCGAGAATATTTTGCTATAATTTACAGGTATACGATGTATCTCATGACGTCATAGTTCTGCTTATATAAAACAATGCTACCTAACTCTCTCTCTCTCACTCTCTTTTTTCTCTCTCATCAATGTCAACGATTTTTGTGATCGTTTGCTTATAGCAGGTAAGTAAGTAAGTAAATTTGGTAAGTATGTAGGTAGGTAGGTAGGTAGGTATATATGTTATTAAAATGTCATGTGTATATACAATTCAAAGTTAAACATATATGAACTAATTGTAAATTAAGCACCAGGCCCAATGGACCTATAAATCACTATAAATAATAATATTAAGTAAATCACATGATATAGATATGAATTCATTATTGTCATATAAATTGAATAAATCAATAATAAATTGTTCAGTGGATATTAAATATGACTGCATATTTATAGCAATGACTTATACTTGATAATACAATAAGTTATGTAACAGTATAAGGAAATATAAAAATATCGAACAGGGAAGGCAGCATTCAAGGACGACAGTCAACCACAAAACACAAAAACAAACACGCAAACAGACAAACGAGAAGGCAAAAGTAATAAAAGATGCAAACGACATCACAAACACAAAAGGGTTGACAATAGGGCTACCGCCTTGGAACGGTCAGTGGCAACAAAGGCCACTGGTGGTTTAAACCGGTTCTAGGGTGCACCAAACCTCACACTTACCCTACTGTCATCCCATTAAAACAGGACAGTGTAAATAAAGAAATCCCCGCCATGATCTAATATCTAACCAACAAGGCAGCATCAATAGGAAATATAAGTAAAACACAAATATGCTCGTGTAAATATAATACAAAAAAAACAATAGCATAGAAAGCCACACTGAAGGTACTCAATGACTTGGCAGAAGCCAGAGCAACAAGAGAATAAACCATTAAGTTGAGTTGCGTCTCTTAAGAAAAGCTTTAAATACGTATTCTGGAAATTTTCTCGGATGATTAAGCATAATAAAGTAAAGGTTTTCGTTCTCATCAAAAGTTAAAAAGTCTTATGATATAAAATAATCATGTTTAATTTAAAATGATATATGCCTGAAGGAGAATAAATACCTTTTTTGATGAACAAACACTCAATTTACTACAGAAACTTTGAAAAAGATTCTGAATTTAATCATTTGTAAACTTAAAATTATTAGCCTTAACATAAGTCTATCTTAAAATGGTATTTAAATCCCCTGCAGTTCCTCTCAACTAACTATATCTTATTCAATAACACAATATATACGAGTAACCACAAAACGCATTGTATAAACCAGATTCTATTTTCACTGTAATGGTGTCTGTTACAGTTTTAAAACGCTGTTCTTTCTTTTTCCGGATCATATATGGTTAGTAGTTAATGCCTTTTCCGATACAGACGACGGTATTGATATACCGCTACCACAGCGCAAGTCAATTCACATCCATTCACATCCATTCTGTCGTGTTTCAGTCCTATATTTAAGCCATTGGACGTTTCAGACGGATTTCATTCGTCTCTCCAATAACGTAATATCTCTCCGATTCTTCACTTGTTGCGTGACATTGCGTAAAGGAACATTATCGTGAAGTAAAAAGGTAGGGTTTAATAGTTATGAAGATTGTATTATATAGTATTATTTACTGTTGTTGTGTTTGTCACAAAGTCCATGTTTGTGTTTGGTAAATGACCGCATATACGTGTATTTTATTGCAGAACGTCTTAATTATTTAATTACTTAAAAAAGAAGGGATAACATTATTTTATTTTGAAGGTTTGAAACTATACATTTGGAGATTTCAGTATTATGTGTTTAGATTCTGTAGACAAACTGATCTCCCGGTTAAGATTAAACAAACTGTATCGGATACTCTGTATACATGTAATAGGGACAAAATATATGTTTAAATGCAATGGTAATATTCTTTTGTTTCTTTAATTTTTATAATGGTTATTATTAGTGGATTTGTGACAATAACCCAAGTAAATATGTATTATACTTAAATTTCCTTCACAGGGGTGTCATTAAAAGGCGGTAGGCGGGGATTTGACTGGTCTACCCAGCTACTATGATTACTTTTACTAGTATTTTATACAAGTATCGATCAAAATACCTGGCTACTCTGCTCTGTGGGCTATTTACTTGAAAAGTTAATGACACCCCTGCTTCATACAGAGATGTTGTCTTAATTCGTTAGTGTTATAGCGGTTGTACCTGTTTGTGTTGTTTGTAATAACCCTTGAAAACATTGGAACGTTTTGAAGAGACAAACGTGTGGACTGTAGTTTTTCGCCTAGTACATGTTGTAGCTCCTCAAGTTGCATACAAACATGGCTGTCAACTGTATTGAGGAATAATTTATTTCTTTGAATTTCCCCGCACATAATATACATAATAATCTCCGCACATATCCGCACATAACTATTTATGCAAATCAAAACATTTGCAAGATGTAACCAATTGTGTCTCATCCTCATCGTTTAAGAATGTGTTTTCATATATCTCTATATATAGTCATTTACCTGGTATGGCCATATACCATAAGGACTATCATGTTGGCCAACGGTTGTGCGAGCCTGATCCAAAAGAAAAAGAAACTATCAAGTGCATTCAAACATACAATAATATGATTCTTAAGATATCACACATTCTGCATCAAGTATTTTCTTTAGGTGTACGTACTGATTTACAATAAAATACCACGTTTATATTCAAACCAAACCGCCCTTTAGCTTCTCTAAGATTTCGTGTTTAAGCCAACGTGCGGTAAATGTAGAGAATATAGAGTGTAAATAGTTGTAGTTACAACACAGATATATGTTTAAAATTATGTCTCCTTATGTGTAACCCCATTGCATTTATAAACGATAAGCATTACAATTTAAACAATCACGAATAATTTTACAAATATCTTCCAGTTAAATTTGTATCTAGCCTATTTTATCTTTGAATAAGTCTGGAAATTAATTAATGCACACATGACGTTATTTACGACATGAGTGATCAAGTGTGTAGCTAGTATTTATATGTAGCACTGCCTATATACAAGAGTAAAACTATTAAACTCTATGTTTCATGTAAACCGCACACCTTTGCAAACATTACCTTCTTCCGCTTATGAGTTGCGTATGCTACCCTTAACGAAACTAGCTCGCCATAAATCACCAAAATTACACTACAAAACCGTCTATCAAAACTGTATCCATGCGTTCAGGTCATATAATGATATATTAAAATACCCGTGATTGAATATGCATAAAATGAAATATGAGCTGGTAACTTTGACACTCTAGATTTTATGTTGGCTGATAAAATCCGTTTATATTGTCTCTTTAGAGTTATATATATACCTCGTCGTCAGTAGGTTACGAAACAGTGTACATATTTGTTTACAAATTGGCTAATTTAAGCATAAACTAAATTACAAATGTAATAGTAAATAAAATACTGTATTGTCTTTCCTTATCTGAAGCTCCAAAACTGCCTATCCATAGCTTACTCCTCAATACTCAATAGTGCAGTTTGCGAAGGTTTAAACTTTACTAAAATGTCGCATTGTTTCCAATACCAGTTAAGACAATACTAGAAATTCCAAGAGTGCAATACGATAACACTGATACAATCACAGAGAGAGGGAAATTTCAAGAGATTGTTTATTTCTGTTCGTTTCCCAACGCAATAACCACTAACGTAACTTCTATAAAGATCAATGGTTAAAACTATTCATCCAAGGGAATGACTATTGACCCGAAGCAGTGAACTAACGACCGAGACTTGAATATGAATAAATAAAATAAAATATTTTGTCATATTTATCACAGACTTATTACTTTGTTAAAGGGACACTATCTGTAACTTTTAGCTTATAACACTCAAAATAATTAGGTTGACATACATTACACACCAACCATTATTGAATATTTAGTAAAGAAAACCAAGATAATTTGGTGGAATTGAACAGAGGTACGTTGTTCTATTGTTAATTTTATTCTATGTCATTGAGCGCTTATGGTAAATAACTGGCAATGGTAATAAAGCGCTTGAATGATCTGGAAGATACTATTGACTCAGCAAGAGAACTAGTCAACCGAAAGAGAACTGCTGACTTGCAAGTCTAGTCTAAACCGGATTGTTTTGGACACGTTTTCAAGTCAGTAGTTCATACTAATGACTTTCACGTGACTGCTTTTCAGCCAATAAACACTACGTAACCTAGTTTTAATATGGTATCTGCGTTTCGTATACAGTTAGGTTACGCATTGCTATTTGTCCTTTACTATGTAGTATGGATGTGTCGTTGTATTTTGGCCTCTGTTTTACTGTGTTTTACTGCACTAGTATATTCCATCCGAATAAATGGTTTTATTTAAATTGGCATTCCCCTTGTTGGGTTGTCTCAGTCTGGCTTTTTTATTATGATTATTGTGTTCAGTCATTTCTTCTTCTGCGATTAAGTGTTTATATACAATTCATCGTTTATTATGTAAAGATAAAAGCTAAAACGTACCTTTTTAACGATGCGTACGTTTCTAATCATATATTTCAAATAAGCCTGGGTACATCGGGTGGTTTAATGCAAAGGTATTATTGTGCACTAATACTTTACACAACGTTAATTTGTTCTCCGTTAAGATAAAAGAAAGAAATACTCAGGTATATTCAGACTTTAATTTAAAGAAAGTCAATACATTAAATTAAATTAATGGGATAATGTAGCGTGTAATAAAACCAATGCATGTCTGGACAGGTTAAGCTACTAACAGTCATCAATTTTGATTGTAAGCTGTTCTGTAGATGTAGTGCTTTTATCCGAAATTGTTTCCAACCGAACATCTCCTTGTTAAAGCCGCTATAATCCATCACCGTAGACAAGAACAAAGGCACAATCAGGAAGATTGAGGCTTAATACGGGAAGGTCATATTAATCTTGATGTTTGTCACGCAACAAATATCGAACGTACACATGTATTAGTAGACAAACGTTCAACGGATGCACACGTGTAACGTTTTAGTTATACAAGCTAGTTATAGAAACATTAGTTAACATAGCATATTTACTTAATAACCTAGTTACGGTCACACATTACTATAGTATAATATCTTTCATTTTATGCTTAGCAGTGAAATAGTGGATTTTAGCAATGAAATAAAAGTGGTATTTCATACGTGTGAAATATAGAGTTTTATTTTATTCACTGCCGGAACTACTTTTTTTTCAAAAATTTTTTTTTTCCGAAAGTGCTATACAAGTTATAGCATTGAATTGGCAATAATTTAACTAAGAAAATGAGTCGTAGATTATCAATGAAATCGGTTGAGTAGTTTAGAAGTTACAGGGAATGAAAAACAGCAATTTCATCATACTAAGCCTATGACGTCAACTTTTTATTTATGTTTCTGCATACTGCAGTACACTTTGATTATAAAGCATCAAATAAAAAGAACATGGGTTGTTTAGTCGTGAATAACAGATTTTATTTCATCTCGAAGTGATCAAACTTTAATATCCTCTGCACATTAACGAAATTGAAGACAACAAATTCAAGACGTGGGAGCATCATTATGCTTCCTTTTTTGAGATTAGGATTGCTATAGTTTGGGGCGCTCTTTCAGCCAAACGTGTTTTGTTGTCACATGTTTTGTAATTTTTTGTTTGCATTTTTGAATGGTAATCTGAGAATAAATTAATGAAAAAGAGATAAGAAACTCAAGCGTGTATCCAGGTGTAAACTCGGAACCCGGAACCGTTCCACGTTTGTTTTTCCTGATATAGTGTTTGGAAGCCCGAACATACACCGCACCCCTTTCGCCTCTCAAATAAAATGTTGGGCTTTCATTTTAATCTGCTCCTGCGCAACTGGAACTATTTTATTTTGCGTGTTATTGAGAAATAACAGGACACTTTTAAGAAGGAATACCCAATCAGAATGCAGTAAATATGTTTGTTGTTTGCGATTTGTAATTATATACTTATAAATCCTATTACTGCTGCCTAGTTAGTTAGAGGATATAGCGGCGATTTGCTTTTTTACATAGTCCCGCTTGTTATGGGATGAGAACCTGGTTTAATCCCCCAGTGGTATTTTCATCACTGATTGTTCAAACGCGGTACCCTTACTTTGAACCTTTTTATGCTTTGGTGTCGCATACTTGTCTTCTGTTTTGTCTTGTGTTGGTTTTAAGTGCGTGTTATCTTGTTGATCTGGCTTCTGCCAAGTCATTGAGTACCTTCGCAACGAAGGTTTTGGTTTGTTCTCTTGTTGCTTTGGCTTCTGCCAAGTCATTGAGTACCTTCGCAACGATGGCTTTGGTTTGTTGTCTTGTTGCTCTGGCTTCTGCCAAGTCACTGAGTACCTTCGCAACGACGGCTTTGTTTTGTTGTCGTGTTCCTCTGGCTTCTGACAAGTCATTGAGTACATGTACCTTTGCAACGAAGGCTTCGGTTTGTTGTCTTGTTGCTCTGGCTTCTGCCAAGTCATGGAGTACCTTCTTTGTGACTTTCTAAGCATATTGTTTTTTTTGTATTTATATATACACGAGCATCTTTGTGTTTTACTTATATTGCCAATTAATGCTGACTTGTTGGATAGAGACTAGTTCATGGCGGGGAATGCTTTATTTACACTGTCTCGTTTTTTTTGGGATGACAGTAGTGTAAATGAGAGGTTTGGTGCACCCTAGAGCCTGGTATAACACCCCCCCCCCACCCCCATCCCGCGGCATGATTTGCCACTGACCGTTCCAATGCGGTAGCCGATTGTCAACCCTTTTGTGTTTGTGATGTCTTATTTGGCTTTTTATTCATCTTTAAAGTTGTTCGTTGTTTCTGTGTGTATTTGTGGTTGATTGTCGTCCTTAAATGCTACGTTTCCTGTTCGATTTGTATATCTAAATGTTATGTTTGACCGTGTTCTGTGAATGCTACTTTTATTGTTCGACTTTTATATCTACTTTTAGATATTTTTTACCACTAAAAATGCTTGTTTCGTTTAAATATAAATTGTTTAGGTGTTAGTTAATCGTGTTTTAAAAGTTCATAAAATTAAGGCAGAAAGAAACTCCACAAATAATATGAAATGCGTTTAAAGCCCCAAATATGCGACACGATAAGTATATATATATATATATGATTTATCCTTTTAACTGACCTTATACAGCATGTTGTATGTTGCTACTTGTCCTAGTTGAAAGAAACGGTTGATACATTTACCGATATGCAGAGGCAACCAAAGTTGAACAAATCTAAATTTACCCTCGCAATAAAAGCAGTTATACTTGCATTGCAGTGTATTTGTTTCAGAGATTTTAGACTTTTTATATAAAGGAAAAATCACTATACTTGGTTACCACTATTACTTGATGTATTACACTAGAAAATACCGTTGATATATTTCCCATAGAAAGCATATGAAAACATCGGTTTAAATACTTAAAAGAAATATAAAAAGATCTGACAAGGAAAGAAGCATTCAAGGAGGACAGTCAACCACAAAACATAGAAACAAACACGCAAACAGACAAACAAGAAGGCAAAATCAATAATAAATGCAAAAGACATCACAAACACAAAATGGTTGACAATAGGGCTACCTCCTTGGAACGGTCAGTGGCAACAAAGGCGACTAGGGGTTTAAACCGGTTCTAGGGTGCACCAAACCTCACACTTACCCTACTGTCATCCCATTAAAACAGGACAGTGTAAATAAAGAAATCTCCACCATGATCTAATCTCTACCCAACAAGGCAGCATCAATAGGCAATATAAATAAATCACAAATATGCTCGTGTAAATATAATACAAAAACACAATAGCCTAGAAAGCCACAATGAAGGTACTCAATGACTTGGCAGAAGCCAGAGCAGTAAGAGAATAAACCATTAAGGGCACGACAAGAAAGATCATAGACAAACATTAAGGTCATTTGAACACTCTTAAAGGGACACATGGCAATCTTGATTTTTTGAAAACTCGCGGCGTCCCGTAAGTCAATGTATCTAGTACACCACAAGACAAAAAATAGTTTATTTTAGTATGTAAACACTTTCATCGTGGTGGCCAAATACTTATGGGTTCTGCGAAACGATGTGATAGAGTTTAAAAACGCGTTGGGTTATAAGTAGCGTAAATGAGTCTCCATGAGAAAATCTGTTAAATCTCAAACCTTGTTAGAATTCTGCTAAACAACTTACTTTATCTAATATATGTAAATTAACATGAAACGTCTTTGGTATTAAACATCAACAATAACATGACTGTGGGTGTGAATATCTACTAAGAAATAGTTTTCAGCTGTGTACTAACATCGAGTCAAGGTTGAACGTTATTTTTACTCCTTGCAATTGTCTACTTTCACTTCTGAAATTTAATTGCATTTTCAAATAACAATAAATTTTCCAGAATACAGTTACTGCCAAAATATACAAGTAAACTGCACTAAATATAAGTTTAGCAGTCTTTAAGACAGAAATACTTTCGAATGCACCAGGTTTATTTAGGGTGTTTAAACCTTTTGGGAAACTTCATTCAATAAATAGAACTGTAAATGCTGTGTCTTGCGCCTCTCGAAAATGGTGTTAGAGTAATGAAAGTATTTTCATTGGTGCATTTCCCTAAAAAAATTAAAAATGTTGCGAGAACCTAACAGAAACCCGGTCAATATAATTATATGCATGCCAATGGTGTCTAGGCATTAGCGCGACATTTTAATTCATTAAGCAAGCACCTTCCGGAAAATCGAGGCATTAAACAGGAAACGGGAATTGATCTTGATCTAAACATCACGCAGGCGCTTTGTAATACTAGCTTTGATTTTCCGAACATCAATGCTATTGTGATATTGGAGATAACAGTGTTTGAAGAATTATAAAACCACAATTATGCATCAAAGAACCAAGCCATTGTATTATTATTCTTTTTTTTTTGTAATTAAGATATAGTCATGCATCGATTTTTAAATGTTGCTTGAATGCATAGTTTGCATTCAAAATATTTACATCAATGGTAAACAATAAATAGTACATTCAGATTCAAGCTCCGCCTTCAACTGTTCATGGGCCACATTGACCATTTGCTCACATTTATCTATGCATACACTTTGTGAGCAACTGTCAACGAAATTCTGTACCTTTGGTCTAGTTAGTAAAGAAACAAGAACGGGCTTACATGTCGTTGACCACACCATTACATGGCCACGCCTTAATTTCATTAAGCGGTGGAAAAGTTTATATTAGCAGGATTTTGTAACGGATATTTGGACAATAACACATGTTTAAAAATATTTTTTACTGAAAAATGCGATAACCTGTTTAAAATTACATTTTAAAGTTTTAATTTAACTTATTAACAATTGTTTAACAATGGTGTCAATTTGTAAAATAATTATTGGTTTTGTACCTGACGCTGACGCGCTAAAATATCCAACACTTTGTTTTTACGACAATATGAGCAACATTTTGATTTTCAGTCAAGGGTGTAACTGATAAGTTACTTACTAAATTATGATTGCATAAACAAAATGTGAGTAAGAAAAATATAATGTTTTAAATTACAGTTAAAGAAAGTTTTTTTTACCCTTAAAATTACTTCCCGTTGAGCACAGGTTTATGTTTAACTCCCTTTCATTTTTAAACGTAACTCGTACAAGTAATATTTAATATTAATTAATACAATCAAACATATATAAATAACTAGATGTTTCAAGAGGTTGTATTCACATGCTCAAAAAGTCATTAGCTAGTGTCAGAGGAAAGTTTGCCCTTTTTATGTTGGGTCGCCTTTGTGTTGTTTAGTATTGCCATTGGGTAATTATGTTCTATTGTGTGATGTAATGGTTATCATATATATAGGCTTTGCTTATAAAAATAATAGTGGTTTTATATTTTATTCAAGAAAGATAAAAATATCGGACAGGGAAAGCAGCATTCAAGGACGACAGTTAACACAAAACTCAAAAACAAACACGCAAACAGACAAACGAGAAGGCAAAAGTAATAAAAAAATGCAAACGACATCACAAACACAAAAGAGTTGACAATAGGGCTACAGCCTTGGAACGGTCAGTGGTAACAAAGGCCACTGGGGGATTAAACCGGTTCTAGGGTGCACCAAACCTCACACCCTACTGTCATCCGATTAAGACAGGACAGTGTAAATAAAGAAATCCCCACCATGATCTAATCTCTAACCAACAAGGCAGCATCAATAGGCAATATAAGTAAAACACAAATATGCTCGTGTAAATATAATACAAAAAACAATAGCCTAGAAAGCCACAATGAAGGAACTCAATGACTTGGCAGAAGCCAGAGCAACAAGAGAATAAACCATTAAGGGCACGACAAGAAAGATCATAGACAAACATCAAACGCCTCCGTCACATTGGGCTTTAGGTAGGCGTTATCATAGAGTCCACATCTGTCCGGTCATCGTGCAATTAAAGAGGAAAGCATAGTGTCGAACTGTAAACCACCATGCATGCAGTACGTTGCAAAATGATAGGGTCATAACCTCTTTCGATAAACTTTTTAAAAAGTTTAACAAAGATAGTATGAAAGTGATCATGACCAAGAATCTTACGATGTTTATATATCACATCACCATAGAAGTCAGGTTATGATAGTCCTTGTCGCAGAAGAGTCCTTAAATTACTTTTATATTTGGAACGAAGATCAGGGTTACGATAACAAAATATTGCAAAGGTTTTACGAAGTTTATGGTAACGGTGGTAAGATTACGAATATTAAAGTCCTCAACTCCTGAAGCAATAACCAAAGAGAAACAACCACGAAGGTTTTATTACCATCACAACATATATACACTTTACTTTACACTTTACTATATATATCATAGAATAAAATGTGTCAGTCTATACAAACATTATCTCGTCATTGTACAGTATTGTATGCAATAAAACAGTATATATGATTTTAACTATGCCATCCTAAAAGAATTATAAGAGACTATATATGGAAATAAATTTCATTTACAACAATAACATAATGTGACAAGTTGCACTTAAAGACATTTTCTATAGTTTTTTCTTCATAACAGATTTTCTTTAAACTGTTTGTACAGTAAGTCTGTTATATATATAGACAGATAAGGCAAAAATAAAGGTAGGTCACCATGATTGTTAAAATTTTAAAAAATAATTTGTAATGCCACCGTCATATCAATCTGTCCAAAAAGTTGAACAAGTCCATGAAATAGCTAAATAAGACATTTTTGGAGTCTAATCATTTATTCATTGGTCACAATTCTCTAAAATGGTATTAAAGTAAAGAACATTTAATTACAATAACATTTAAAGCTCATCTTTATGTAAAACCTATATATTTTTTACAAAATCTGTTGAGACCATTACCACAATTTATGCACAAATTAGCCCATAATGATATAATTTCCTTTTTTTTAAGTATGTTACCAATAATAGAATTTGTTTAAACTTTCTAAGCACATTGTTTAACATATATAAAAACAAAATGTGCAATAAAAATGTTGGTCCTCATGCTTGTTTAGAAAAAAAAATTGAAACCCTACCCCTATGCTAAAAGGCCAAGTTTTGTATGAAATTATATAGAAATGGTATATTTTCTTTTCTTTTTTGTTATGTTCCTAATAACAGAATTTGTTCAAACTTCCTAGTATAGGCACTTATTTGAACATATAGTAAGACAATATATGCAATTAAAATTACAGGTCACCACGCATATTGAGATTTAATATTGGTTTTTTGAACCCTACCATTATGCTTAAATTTTTTAATTTTGTTGGAATTTTTACAGAATGCTATATTTTTCCTATTTTATATATCTAATAATAGGCATTGTTTTAAATAAAGACAATAACAAATAAAATAAAAAATAAAAAAAAAATAAAATAAAAATTCAACTAGACATCAAGAGCGACATTCCTGTTAATTTTTAAGAAAATCCATCCAATAGTTTTAGAAAAGTATTCGCTCAAAATGCTGCGAAAGAAAGACTACAGAAAATGCCTTTAAGTGATTGGTTCTGGACTATTGCACCAGCCGTGTCATCAGACTCACAAATAGCTGAAGCAATAACCAAAACGAAACAACCACGAATGTTTTATTACCATTACAACATATATACACTTTACTATATATATCATAGAATAAAAAGTTTCAGTCTATACAAACCTTATATATAATATGCTAAAAGCTGAACAGTCATTGTTAATCGCCCGCATGTGAATCATAACCATGGTACAATATATATAAGTATGCTTGCTTACCATGTTTTATTGCAGAGTTGTCAACGAACAATCAAACAACTTGGAAAAAAGGTACAACATGTATGGGATTAATTCACTAAGTAAATAAATTGGAATTCAAAATAGGTGAACTTTTCAGAAATAACATGAATACGATTTGTCAGTTTTGGATACAGAGACATGAATTTTTCAAGAAAAACATGAATAAGTTATTTTTGCTACTTCCTCCATATTATAATTTTTAACTCATTTAAGTTATTTAGTAAGTAACTTATATAAGTCACGACTGATAAAAAGATATCGTGTTTGGTTCGAAAAACAGCATGAGTCAGTTCACATATATACTGAAAGAAATAAGTTTAGCAAGTAAATAACGAGGTAAATCCCATTGCTCATGTTCTAGACTATGCGTGGCAGACAATTTAATTAAAGTAATTATGGATTATCTGCAGGGCATTGTTTTCAAACGATGTCATCGGAAAAAAAATCAAAATGTTTAAATTTACCAGCTATGCAGAAATTATAATTTCGTTTTTATTTCAATGTAAAGGGAGGTCATTTTACAAATGGTAAACTTTCATGGTAATGTCAAGGTTATTATCAATTGGTTTTGCGGTTTTTATAACTTGAGACCCAGAACAATTATTTAATAAAGTTTAATCAAGCTATTTTCTATATTTATATGTTTTAAATGTGAAATATGCTGTTTTAACTAAATGGGAGACAACTGTGGTTATTACATTGGAACACAAATAAAAGATGAAAAAGAATATCAGCTTATGTCATTCCAGTGTTTTCAAATACTTCACATTATAAAATTACAATATATTTATTTAAGCTAGCTAGCCATCATCGTCGGAACCCACGTGTGATTGGTTTCGTTATCACTCCATTCATCACGTGATGTGATGAATGGAGAGTAAAGGAATGCAATCGAACGTGGGTACCGACGATGGATATCCATATTAACTTGCTAAACTTATTTATTTCTGTATATATTGTATGCTGTTTAAAGAAAACATTCACTATTGCCGCAGCTGTACGGTTGACAATCTCTGAGGTCGTTGCATTTTGTAGAGTTTGTTTCAAAGGATCAAATAAATAGAAAGACATGTGGTCTCCCCGAAACACTGAGCAATACAACACCTTTTCTCAGCATGTTGCTAGCGTTGAATGCAATCGGTATAAGGTGTTTTTGTTCCGTTGTTATTTGACATCTGTCACTTAGCATTTAATGTCATGAGTAACATGAATATGTGAATAAGTCCGATGAGGCCCGGTACCATACAATATATAAATCCAATGTCATAGTGAGATTTAAGGTTGATGTGTAGAGAAGGGATATCATTGTATCCGGTCCAAACTGGAACGAAAGGAATGCAATATGAACAAAACAGACTTAAAGGCAGTAAAGACCTCTCAGGGGGTTTACCGGTCACATAATGTAGGTCAGGTACAAACAAATTTGAACCGTGGAAAACCCCTTAGACCAAATCGAAATAAGAATTGTCAGCATACGTTTATCGTATCAATATGTCCTCATTATGTAAACAAATCATCTACATCATATGATCAAAAATGACCACACTTGTATCTCCATTTGTATGTAGTACATTCGGTCTTTCGGTCATGGGCTCCGTTAAAAAAATAACATTATTTTCTTTTCTAAAGGGCCAAAATATACTAAAATAGTTTAAAACAGACTCCTTATTTATAAAGAAATTAATTTTGCACAGTTAAAGGTACTATCCCAGGAAACGCACAAGGGTAAATTAAATCAGTTTTACCCATTACGTGGTTCCGCCTTAATTCCATTAAGCGATGGGAAAGCTTATATAATCAGGATTTTATAACAGATATTTCCACAACATGTTTATAAACATATGTTTCTAAATATTTATTATTGAAAACAATGCGATAATCTGTTAAAATTGACTACTGTTTTAATTTTTCAAATTTTAAAATATGCAAACTTTTATAGCCGAATTAAGGTTTTATTTCATACCACAGCCAACCCCGTTTTCGCTTCTTGGAGAAAAGGTTGGATGGCGTATGAAAGCTAATACTCGGACCACTTAATGCATATTTCATTCAAACCTAACCAGCACTGTTCTAACACCATATTTGATTGATATGATAATATTGTCTAGAGTTGGAACATTTACAGGATTGTATATTCGTTCATAAAATGCCTGAAGTGACTTCTTTAAGAAATTTAAGAACTGGACGAATATGATTATGCACTAAGTGTTCGAATGCTAAAAAATAATAGTTTTTCACATTTTATTTCAAATATCAAGCGTACATACATTTTCTGACACACAATACAGATGAGATTGTTACGACCTCATTCAATTGTTATTTGTAATAATACCTCTCTGCTCTCTATTAAGAATTTAGTCATACATGGCATGATTATACAATATAACGCATTGCTAATTACTGCTAAGCAGCCTGTAGTTCAAAGCATATCCTGAATCACATTCCATCTTTTATTAATAATATTAACTTTTTCTAAGGGGTACATATATATTGACAACAATTAAATATTTCGAATGCTATAATTAGCACAGTACAGCAGGTCCATAATGTATTATTAAATATTTTAGAATAACTGTAATTTCATAAATCGGCGTGACAATAATTCCGTGTCCTTGTTAGATACAATAGAGTAATTGTATAAAATTAAAACGTTGTATGTAGTCGACTATCAGTGACAATTCAAAGCTGGAACTCAGAAGGTTTAAAAGACCTGCGTTATAATATAACGTCATAAATTGTCATTCAAATATTGGATGGCGTGGTGATGTAATGGGGGTGCATACTTGCCCGGAAAGCAACAGGGCCGTGGTTCAGTTCATGCCGATTTTTGAAATGACAATTATTCTGAATATTTAATCATTTCGTGTCCTTGTTAGACGTAATAGAGTACTTGCATATTGTATTTATTTTTTAAGTATATCTTTAAATGTCAGTATTTATAAGATATATTATGTTGTTCAAACCCATGCAATGTGTACATATTTGTTAAAGTTTAATTGTTTGAACGGACATTTTTAAATGAGAATAGTTACAAAAAATATTCTATCAAAATCAAACAGAGAACAATACAACATGTCCTCAAAATAATACGGTGATCAACTTGTTGTTGTTGTTTTCTTCATTTTAAAATAATTCGTTATGTTTAATCATGCAACCTAAATATTTTAGCAAAATAACTTTGAGAAATATAATTTAGAGGCGCACCAGATGAATAGCAACTGCGTAGCGGACATAATTG
The DNA here is from genome assembly GCA_037043455.1 of Cyrtodaria siliqua. Classification (NCBI taxonomy): domain Eukaryota; kingdom Metazoa; phylum Mollusca; class Bivalvia; order Adapedonta; family Hiatellidae; genus Cyrtodaria; species Cyrtodaria siliqua. Next base: position 110,557 of record JAWPHD010008161.1, read on the forward strand.
TGTTTCTATACTTTTAAAATTTATATATAAATACACATTTATATTAATACACATTTATATTAATAGAAATGTAGGTATTAAAACACAAACAATGATGTGTAAAAGGAGTATATATACTGCAGACAGGGGAAATTAATACTGACAATATGATGTTTTCGGTAATTCAAACAAAAAAAGAATGTAGCCCGACTGATGTTGTAACCTTTATGACCCATTGTTAACTTCATGTCCGTGTTACCTTTGCCCTTAATGGTTTATTCTCTTACTGCTCTGGATTCTGCCAAGTCATTGAGTACCTTCATTGTGGCTGTCTAGGCTATAGTTTTTTTGTATTATATTTATACACGAGCATATTTGTGTTTTACTTATATTGCTTATTGATGCTGCCTTGTTGGTTAGAGATTAGATCATGGAGGTGTTTTTTTTATTTACACTGTCCTGTTTTAATGGGATGACAGTAGGGTAAGTGTGAAGTTTGGTGCACCCTAGAACCGGTTTAAGCCCCTAGTGGCCTACTTTGCCACTGACCGTTCCAAGGCGGTAGGCCTGATGTCATTCCTTTTATGTTTGTGATGTCGTTTGCTTTTATTATTACTTTTGCCTTCTTGTTTGTCTGTTTACATGTTTGTTTCTGTGTTTTGTGGTTGTTTGTCCTCCTTGAATGTTACTCTCCCTGTCCGATCTTTTTATATTGTTTTATGTCCGTTTTACCTTTATCATATTTATGGTTGTAACAGCCGACTCGGAAATATTGTGTTTGTTCACATGTGGAGTAATTCAACATGCCTACCTCGTTGTAACATCTTGAGCGGTATTTATCTTTAAAGCCACGTCGATTGCATCCGATGTTTCCGAGGTACCATTTGTAGTAATACCACTGATGTTGTTTTAACGATTTTGTCATTCCTGAAATAAATATTCAAGTATTTATATATATATATTCAATGTCATAATTATATCGATTATAAATGAACCTGTTGCAACTGATATGTAAAAATAGCAGGTTATTTGTTTGCGTATCCTTATAACTGCTTGTATCATATTGCTAGATATTAGTTTTCCATGAGTTCAATATTTAATTCATATTGGTACTGTGTTATAACTCTGCAAGTGTAGTGTGTCTGTTCTAGAAATGTCGTGTGCAAAGATGGCATTAGCTCGTGTTCAGTATGACGTGTTTGATATTTTGCATGTTTGAGACACCTGAATGCTAATGTATCAAATCAAATCGAGTTCATTGGTATATATCCGATACAGAACTGTCCCCAAAACAAATAGGACAAACAACGTACAAGTACAAATGCAGATAGTGCAAGTGTCATGCATGAATACATTTAACATGAATATTGTCACATACCATGACCTTTCTACAAAGATTCCTAGTTGCTTAAATGCCAAATTAATACATTATCAGTTTCAATCTGTTCTGATGAAAGATGTCATAAACAAAGGTTATACATAATACATTAAGGTCATAAACTTTACTAAGAACAATGTCCTTAAAATGTTCAGTATTATTCATTGATAAAATGATGTAATAATAACACTTATTTTCTGAAAGAATGTTTTTCTAAATTCTATGGTGATGTGATTTATAAACTTCGTAAGATTCTTGGTCATGATCACTTTCATACTATCTTTGTTAAATTTGTTAAAAAGTTTATCAAAAGAGTTTATGACCCTATCATTTTGCAACGTACTGCATGCTTGGTGGTGGACCCTTTTACAGTTCGCCACTATGCTTTCCTCTTTAATTGTACGATGACCGGACAGGCTGTGGACCCTATGATGACGCCTTCCTAAAGCTAATTGGGGCGGTGGCCTTTGATGCTAGTCTATGATCTTTCTTGTCATGCCCTTAATGGTTTATTCTCTTGTTGCTCTGGCTTCTGCCAAGTCACTGAGTACCTTCATTGTGGCTTTCTAGGCTATTGTTGTTTTTGTATTATATTTACACGACCATATTTGTGTATTACTTACATTGCCTATGGATGCTGCCTTGTTTGTTAGAGATTAGATCATGGCGGGTATTTCTTTATTTACACTGTCCTGTTTTAATGGGATGACAGTAGGGTAAGTGTGAGGTTTGTAGCACCCTAGAACCGCTTTAAGCCCCCAGTGGCCTACTTTGCCACTGACCGTTCCAAGGCGGTAGCCCTATTGTCAACCCTTTTATGTTTGTGATGTCGTTTGCTTTTATTATTACTTTTGCCTTCTTGTTTGTCTGTTTGCCTGTTTGTTTCTGTGTTTCTCGGTTGACTGTCCTCCTTGAATGCAACTTTCCCTGTCCGATTTTTTTTATATTTCTTTAGCAATGCGCAAATCTTAAAAAAATAAAATTCATTTTCTACCTCTAAATTGCACAGCAAACATAATCTATCACCTGGATGAATGTTTTTATATCTACCTTTCTCAACAGCTTAACACTAAGATTCCCCTCTACTTCAATGTTTAGCAGAACCTTTGGCACATCTGTGAGTCTTTTATTGTTATCCGGCGCAAATACGGAACGACATCCCACCTAGGTATAACTAATTTTGTTGTAATTGTTCTCTGCAGAAGTGGCTTAAACATTGTTTAAATTGATGAATTTTCTAATCTAAAGAGGATGTACATGATAGATTGTTTTTCTTGTATATCATTGCACTAGTTTGTCTTAAATTTTAAGTATTTTAATACACGTCTATTCTATCGTAAGGAAAACCTGCGGGTTACACCCATAACACGCAACACTGTCAAATATTCACGAACTTGTCAATGACTTTTGTGCACCACGTCGTCTGTGAACACATTCCAACCCTAGGCACGTTTCGGTCAATAAAATCATTAGTATTCATCCGTCGTCAAAGTTAATATAGTATCGAACAATCACGGCGGCATTTTTCTACGCAAGGATTTCATTGTTTGGTTGGGTAATTCGAGATCATACTTTTATCCAATCAAACAGCATGACACAAACTCCTCTATGAAAACCTCGGAAGTCGAAAATACCGATTTTTGTTTCGATATTTTGAGAAAATACATATTGCTAACTTACATATGTTACCATACCGAAGTGCTTAAATTTAAAATAATTATAGACATAAAAATCGAACAAAAAAAACAGCGTTCAAGGACGACAGCCAACCACCAACACACACAGAAACGAAGAAAACATTTAAAGATGAATAAAAGGCCAAATAAGACATAACAAACACATAAGGGTTGATAATAGGGCTACCGCCTTGGAACGGTCAGTGGCAAAACAAAGCATCAAAATAGCAATAGAACTATGTGTACAATCTGAAAAGAAGTCATTTATTAGTAATAAGTAATACTAATTAGATAGATATACCATCCTTATATAGAACATATGTGACTGTAGCACGTACTTATTTATGTGTTACACACGTGTTAGTTTTTGTGGTATTAAAGAGAAATCTTAAACATGAAAGTGTCTAAATATTTCTACTAAATCAGGTGTTTAATTATCTTAAAGAGAAGAATTGCCATTTAATATGTTTCTGTAAAAAATAGTTTAATTTAGTCTTGGCGTTATACGATGAATCCTTTAGACGGGATATTTTTGTTTATTATAAAGACATGTTGCGTAATTTGATTAGAAAATGTCTCGGAAAACGGGATCGAGTGCAACCAATTGCTATTTTGCTGAGAGCGTTGACAATTACTAAATTGAAAATTATGAACATGAGACGTTTCCAGGCAAATTGTACACATTTTGCTTCTTTCTGTCTCCGTTATCGCAATGCTTTATAATGTGTGAAACGTTCCTACTAATCCTAGAAAGTGTATTATTAAGTTTTACGCACGCGTATTTTCTGAGGAAAGTTTCTTTTACAAGGATATGGGGTATTATGTCCATTCCACAAATTCAAATTAAGTTTGAGTCAGAGGCCTCAGATGGAAATGAAAATAACAACACTTGAATATAGAAAAAACAACACTTGATAAACGCTTTGAAAACCTAAATTTATAGAACCAGCTCTAGAACCAAACAGATTTTTTTTACAAATACATATAAAATACGTGAAATAACTACAAAAGTAGATTTTCATCTTAATAAGCAACAATGGGTGTAATGGGATCTCATGATACAGAGATATGGCCCTTAAGTATATTAACATCAGTATTTTCGGATTGTTTACATTGTATATAATTTCCAGTGATTTCAATACGCTTTGTTAATCTTGCGTTTTTGTATTATAACATTATCTTTGAAGGCAGGCTCATACACAGGTATTACATGTTATATTGCATCGTAGTGACAGTTAAAGCTCATCTACTTTACAAGTTTGTTTTTAAATGGGAATGCGCTTATGCCGTAATAATTGAAAAACAGTTGATTGGTTGGTCGAATGGTGTTTCACGTCATTGTCAGCACATGTTAGGCTAGTTATGATGGTCGATTTGAATCGGTTCTCCTGGATTGTATCGGTATTGTATACCTTCCGACATCCGTAAGAATCGACACTTTTACACATATGGTCCAGCTCCCAGTGGGATTCGAACCCAAAGTGGTTTTTGAAACTCTGGAGAAGTTCTTGACAAACTACGGTGTAAGCATTTTCATGCCTCTTCTCTAAGCACCTACGACTTTTCTACACTGTATACTACACTACCACATCATCTTATCAAAGAAAAATTGCTTCAGCTTATTCAGAAGACATTTGCTAGAGAAGGTACAACTTTTCTAGCTTGTAATAATGTCAGGGCTTTCTTTACTAACGCCCCCATTGATAAGTATAATATGTGGACTTGTAATGATGTTTGTAGAGCCTTATCTTTTCTTCTGGATAACATCTTTATAAGATACGGTAAAACTATTTACCGCCAGGTTGTTGGTATTCCTATGGGTACTAACTGTGCGCCACTTGTTGCAGATTTGTTTTTGTACTGCTATAAAAGAGATTTTATGTTGAGTTTGTCACCTGCTAGCCAGGGAGAAATTATTGATGCCTTTAATAATACTTCTCGGTATCTTGATGACATACTCAATATTGATAATCCGTTCTTTGCTCATATGGTTACTAACATTTATCCACCAGAGCTCACGTTGAATAAAGCCAACAGTTCGGATACTGTAGCAGCATTTCTCGATCTTCATCTCTCGATTTCAAATGATTGTATTCATACTAAAATCTATGATAAGAGAGATGATTTCAATTTTAACATCGTTAACTATCCACACCTGGATGGAGATGTACCTCGTGCTACCTCATATGGGGTGTATATCTTCCAGCTCATTCGATTTGATAGAGCGTGTAATGATGTTATAGACTTCAATGATCGTAATCAAGTTATTACAAGTAAACTTCTTCAGCAGGGTTTTCGTTATCACAAACTACGTAGATATTTCTCTAAATTCTACCGCCGCAACGAGGGCCTGCTGGAAAAGTACAACACCAACCTTAAAACACTTCTGCGACTAGGCATATCACAACCCTCATTTTATGGAGATGTGGTCTATAAACTTCGAAAGTTAAAGGGGTCTGACGGGTTTCCTGACCGCTTTACAAATTTAATCAGTAAGTTCGTCAGAAAAGGATATAACCCCTTGGTTTTACAGCGCACTGCATGTTTAGTGATTGACCCCTCTACAGTCAGTCATTACGCTTCACTTTTCACTTGTGCGATGACTGGACTACCTCTTGGGACTGATTGTACCTACTGAAACCCCAACTAAGGGAGGTGGGTGCATGAGCTTTCGTCCCTCGGGTTTTCTGGTCGTACCCTAGATTGGTCTTCTTTTTAGCTGCAACTACTATGGTTGTTCCGTACGATTCTTGATACATCCTGAGATTTTTATTATTTTGTATGTATATCTTTAGTTGGTTTCTCTGGATGTGGACTTTATTGTTAGAGATTTCCTTTTGATGGGATTTAGTTTTGTTTACACTGTCTTGTCTATTTTTGCGCTAAAGACAGGATAATAGCGAGGATTGTGCGCATATAAAATCGATTCAAGCTAACCAGTAGGTCTTATTGCCTACTAACCGTTCCAAGTCGGTAACCCTGTCTTCACTACCCTTTCTGTTGTTTTTTGTCTCTTTCATTGTAGTTTCAAGTCCTTGTTTGCAGTACAGTGCGGACCTACGATGCCATTGCGTTCGGACGCTGTGGTTTCTATAGGACCCTATATATCATTTTGTGAGATTAGGTAACCCATTCTACATGTTGTACAAGCAAGCGTACATGTATCCCCTGACCACTATGTAGTGCATGCAAGGGATGGTTTTTTTTGTTGGTTTTTTATTAAGACATATAGGGAAGATAAGCACATTAATAGCACATTCAACCAACGTTTTCATAAAACGATAAACGTGACCTAAGTTCCAAATTTAATATATTGATCTTATGATGATCTTATGATGAACGTATTTTTTTTAGGTTCACCTTTTTTGCCAAATTAGGTCCGATTACTATTTTACGCATAAATAATTTGGAAGAAAAAATGTAGTTTACTTGCCTCCGTGATCGAGTGGTCAACGACGTTGCGATGTAAGCCTTCTCGCCTCTCATCGCTGCGGGTTCGAATTTCACAGGGAGCTCATCATGTAAGTGAGAAAGTGTCGATTCGTACTGATGGCGAGAGGTATACAGTACGGGTTCTATCCAGGAAATATGAGCTTGTCTACAAAAAATGTAGACCGTCATGCATGGACTAAAGTGTGCTAAAATGACACCGTTCAAACAAAAATCAATTAACTGCACGGTCTAACTGAAGGCCTTGATGAATATTAGATATAGTGATTATTGTGCCAGCGGCATCTAAGCACATAAGCCCCATTAATTCTTTACGCAGGCTCAATCCGGAAAAATGAAGGTATTAAACAGAAAGCGAACTTTTATCTTGATTTAGACACATTGTTTTTTTACTGGTCTTAATGTTCAGCACAAACATGTTATTGGACTTAAAAAACAACACCGGCATGTTAGAATAAAGTTAACAAAGTAATATAAAGAACTGCATGGCGGACTATATAGGAATCATGTTGTCCGTAACGTCCCGTCGCGTCCCGTCACGTAACACATTGTTGTCCCATCACGTCCGATGTCGCGTCCCTTCGCGTCGCGTCCCGTAACACATTTTCATTATTTGAAATTCCTCAAACACTTTTGAATGGGTTGTTCACAAACTTCATATACACATAACAACTGATAACCTTATGTCACTTTCCGTCTCCCATAGTTGATTACCTAATTTATTACAGAATTATGGACCTTTATTTGACTTAAAATAAAACGAGTGTGTGTGTGTATTCATCACCTTCAGTGATAGTTCTAGTTTGTTAGTGTTTTCTAAAAATACATTTAGAATTATATATCGACCTGAATTGGTGTTTTAAACTTGTTGTGTTCACGGGTGACTGAATGACTTGTTGCATGGTTTTATCATTATATATTTACATTCATTTTTAATTAATCCTTCATTTCTTCATCTTTCATCAGTTTTTGCGAACAATATGACCTATTTATGTGTCGACTTGCCGTAAAACACCATTCATTCATTAATTTGTTGAATGCTCCCTTGTAAATATTTGGGCACAAATGATAATAATAATAATGTGTAATCGTATGAATGAGACTGAGGACAAAATGCATTGGTCTTCTAATATAGTGCTAAAAACACGACCACGTGTTACAACCCGTTTCTACTAAGTAATTACTGCATTTAATTTAGCGTAGTGCAACTAATTAATAATTACTACCTTTTAATCAAAATCAAAACTCTAACATGGTTGATGAGAACACTCAATGCTTATTGGCTATTGAGGAGTTTTTTAAAAAAAAGAAGCTATATAGGCCTTTGACGTCACGTCCTTCCACCGTTTTAACGTCTTTGTAAACGATTTCATCGTCGTAAAATGTCCAAAACAACGATTACATTATTTTAAGGCAACGATACCTTCAAACAACAAATTGAACTTGTTAGAAACACGATAAAACTGTATTTGTTATTCGTTTGGTGCTGAGGGATGGACGTACAGTGTAAGTTGTGAGAACGTGTTTGTATTATGTTCAATCTCTCGAAAAGGTGTGTATGAAATACATAAAAATCCATGTCAGATGAAACATAAAATATGTCCAGCGGATTTATATTGTGC